>CM051469.1:0-31117 GCA_028015225.1 Carex myosuroides | reverse complement strand
TGTTGCACAATGAAGTCCATCTGGTCCAGCAGTCGGTCAACCTCAGCAGCATTGAGCACAGCCGGGTCATATTGAGCAGCCACCGCGACATTTTCATCTCCAAGAAAGCATTCGACCTGTAACGGGTAGGTGTGGAAGTCATCCCGCCCACGAGATACCTGCTGCACGCCCGGAATCAAATTCTCAAAAGGGCTGGTCGGCTGGATAACGAATAAGCTCCTGAAGTCGCAGGCTAATTGGAACTCAGGACTCAGTCGGCTGATGTTTCGTAGGCCCAGATGTTGATATGGGATCATAGACACAGTCTGAATTTGGACTGTGGATAAAAAGTCCAGGGTCTCCTGGTTCCAGTCAAACCTCAGCCGCACCGGAACTGTTCCAATTGTTGGGCCTGCAAGCTCCGTGATCCCTTGCAAGGAGGCATCGCGACCGGTAACTGTCGCTCCAAACACGATATCTGAGGAGCCCGTGTATTGAGCTAGAAGCAAGCCCCAAGCAGCCCTGAGAACCGTTGAAGCAGTCAAATCTCTCAAGGCATCACCGCGCTCAAGTCGCATCGACTTGGTAGAAGTTACGTTCGCGCAAATCTTATGCGTGGTTGATGGGAGTCGAGGGAAGTTGGAGTGGGTGGAATCGGCGAGCTGCGACTTCCAGTACCCTTCAGTGTCCTCTTGGCTGATATTCTGGAGGTGTTGAGCATAGACAGCGAACGATGGTGGCCCAGTGGGTCTTTGCTTCGTTTCATAGGCAGTCTTGAGGGCGGACATGATTATCTGCATTGAGAATCCATCATAGATAGCGTGATGGGCTGTCCAGACAAAGTATCTGCTCTTCCCTTCTTGAATAAGTGCGTACCGAGAAAGCGAATCCCCGTATCTCATACGATCATTTTTGTCTTCGCTGAGGTATTCTTTCAGTGACGTCTTCGCTGTTGGTAGCCGTGTTTCTTCTTCGACGACAACTTGATAGCTTGTGTTCTCATGGTGGACTATCCTCGTCCTCAAAATGCCGTACGCCTCAACCAACGACTTCCAAGCGGCTACATACCGCGGTAGATCGACATCTGTGGAAATTGAGAAGACATTTTGAAGCACATAAGAGCCAGACGTCTTCATCGACAATGCCATCAAAGCTTCCTGCATTGGAGTACAGGGAAATATGTCAAGGATCGCCTTATTAGACAAAGGAACATGCTGAAACAAAGTCTCCTTCAGACTTGCTGGGATCAGAGAAAATGCTTGGATGTCCTTCTGTTGGAGCTCCTCAGTGTTGATGTTGGATGCGAGTGGTGCTAGCTTCGCAATTGTAGCATGGCTAAATACCTGCGCCACCGATATGGAAATGTTGATGCTGCGTGCTGCCGCGACGAGCTTGATGGCAGCAATGGAATCACCTCCACGATGGAAGAAACTGTCGTCAACACCAATGGTTTCAACATCCAATGACAATATGTTTCCCCAGATCGACAAAAGCTTCTCCTCCATTTCATTCGTAGGAGCACGCCTCTCGGTCGTTGATAAAGAGAAGCTTGCGATCTGCGAATCATCGAGGCCTTCCACCATCTTGTTCATCGCGCGGCTGTCAATTTTCCCAGACGAAGTTAGTGGAAATCTGTCAATGGGAACAAACATTGACGGCACCATATATGATGGGAGAATATTGATAAGTGTTGCTGACAAGGTGCTGATGGAAATGGTCAGGGAGGTTGTCATTTCCAAGGCGTTGACACAATTTCCATCAAGCTCCTCTTCATTCCCCTTACTCGCAAAACATAAAAACGCAATCAGCTGCCTATCTGCAACGTTGCCAGTTCGCGAAGTAACTTGAGCCACCACACGCTTCAGGTCGGGCATGTTGCTTTTGATGTGGAACTCCACCTCGCCCAACTCGAGACGCTGGCCACGGAGTTTGATTTGACTATCTTTTCGTCCGCAGAAGCTCAAAGACCCGTCAGAATTATATCGAGCGAGATCTCCTGTCTTGTAAAACCTCGTGCTATCTCCGGCTTTTTGATGTGGAAACCATTCTAGACTTGAAACGAATACCTCGGCAGTCTTCTCTGGGTTGTGTAGATACTCTCGCGCTAGCGTTGGCCCTGCCACAAGAATTTCTCCTGGACTACCGAGAGGTTGCAGATGGTTGTGATCATCTGGATGCACTATCCATGTAGTGCCTCCAACAGCTTGGCCGATATTCGCGGGATTGCTCCTTACGGATACGAAAGAGTTGACAGAAGCACAGATAGAGCATTCAGTTGGTCCATATCCATTCACAAGCGTAACATGTGCGGACCATGTGGATATATCATCTTTCGACATAGCCTCGCCCACAAGACACAAGGTCTGGAGTGTGGGGAGTTCAGCTGGAGAGAATAGTCGTGCGAATGACGGCGTAAAACTAGCCCAGTTCACATTCATCCGCGTCATGAATTCCGCGATGTCATTTGACTTCTCGTGGTCAGAAGGAATGCACACGCAGCCTCCTGTCAGCAATGGCGTGAGAATTTCGGCAAGTGAGCCGTCGAAACCATATGACATGAACTGGACAGTACGTGTTGTGGAGGACATATGCAGCGCTTTAGCCATAGGGTCCACGTTGCTGGCGAAAGCAGAGTGGTGAACAACTGTGCCCTTAGGCTTACCTGTGGTGCCAGAAGTGAATATAATGTACGCAGCATTGTGTGGTTGAGCTCGAGTGACAATTGGGGCAAGGGAGTTCCAAGCCTTCATCTCTGTCTGGTCTACAACAAGTTGGCAATCAACTGTGGCCCATTGTTTCGAGTGCTTTCTCGACGAGAGCATAATTTGAGCATCTACATCTTTCAAAATAAGTTCAAGTCGTTCCATTGGGTGCGATGGTTCAAGCGGCACCATGCAACCACCCGCTTTGAGAATGGCCAGCATAGATACCACAGCCCAGGTGGATCTCTCGAAGCAAATTGGCACCTTGACCTCGGGGCCAACGCCTAAACTGATAAGATGATTGGCCAGTCTAGTAGACAGCTCGTCAAGCTGCTTATAGGAAAGCTTATCTGCCGTCGACATTATAGCAGGGGCATCAGGAGACGCAATGGCCCGCTTCTGGAAGATGTTGTCGAGTCGAGTTTCCACCGGTTTAGGAACAGGCAAGTTCCAATCAAGAATTCGATTGTAGGCCTTTGAGCTCAATAGATTTAGATGTGATATAGGTTGGAGGGGATCGCTCAGGATACCATTCAAAGCTGTTCTTAAAGCATCTGATACGTTCTCGGCTTGACATTCGGACAGATGACTTGTCCAGTATGTCATTCTAGCTCTCAAGATACCTTCGCCAACCTCGAAGTGAAAAATTATATCGAACTAATCAAAAAGATCAGTTTTTGCAAGATTTGAGAGATAAGAGAGCATTTCGGATGAAATAGCATCAACATGAGAGATGGGTAGACATTATAAGAAATAGCGTACCTCAGTAGGATCCTCTGATGAGATGTCCTCGATTGTAAATCCACCCATTTCATTGTCTAATACTCGTTGCAAATCTATGCCAGTGTTGAAAAGTCTGTTCTGAGAGTGTCCAATGGCGTTCTGAATTTCACCCAAAGAGCACCGTTGATGAACAAAATTTTGGGAAAAATCACCAGACATGTCTTGAATGAGTTTCTCCACACTTGCTTTGCCATCGATCCTCGCAGTGCAAACTAGCATATTGATGAAGGTTCCTACGGCATCTTGAATGTCGCTGATTGGAGAATCTCTGCCTGATGCGAGATATCCAAATGACACGTTGTCCGAATTTGTGTATGCTCGGAGAACAATGGCCCATGCAGTCTGAATAATGTTAAACAGGGTTACACCGCTCCTCGCACAAAGCGGTGCTACTTTGTGTAGCTGGTCCGAAAGGTCAAAAGTAACAAACTGCAATTTCTTCTCTTCAGAGACTTCATCTGCGAGGTTAGGGAAGTAGCAAGGCTCAGCATCGGCCAGATATCTCTTCCAATGTTTGAGATCGGCCTCGAGGTCTCTTTGATAGACGTAGTTGATGAAATGACTGTATGATAATCCGGGATTACTCCGAAGAACTCCATTATAGGCTCTGATTAGATCCCTAATAACAATTTTGACTGAACCTCCGTCCATAATCGTGTGCGAGAAGTCTAATCTGACGTATACGCAGCCATCTAATGCAAGAGCCACAGTAACCTGATGTTGTAGTCCCAACATGTGATAAACTGGTCTCTTCTGGTCAAGTATCTTCGCTAAGACATCATTTCGGGCTTGTTCGATAATTTTGAAGTCCGTTTCAACTGTCTCCAGCACCACCTGGTTGTATAGTTTGCTGCTATCTGTCAACTGCCCAAGGAACACAGTCCTTAGAGCTGGATGGCGTTGGACCACAAGCTCCCAGGCATTTTGGAGACGACGGATATCAATCTTGACACTGCCTGAGGCCTCAATCTTCCAAACGTTGCTAACAGAGTACATCTCTGGCGACTTGGCTTGGCTCAGGAGAATTCCTTGCTGCATCGGGGCACAAGGGAACACTTCCTGGGCGATAGGCTTGCCTTTGCAGACCGGTCCAAAGCGAGGAAGAAGCACTTCAGAAAATTGCTTCAGACTGTTGTAATCAAATTGAACTTGAGGGAAATCACTCAATGTGTAGATTGGATCGGTACGTGCAAGCCTCCTAGCCAACACGTATAACGTGTTAGAGCAAGCATCAATCCAGCGGTCAATTCTCTCGTGGTGGCGAACGTTCTTATTGAATACAAATGAAAATTGAAGTCTGCCATGTCTCACGACCGAATTAATACTAAATTGAGCGAAACTGTAACCGTTGGACTCAATAACATTCATTGTTGGAGATGCAGATTGCAAGTAAACGTCTGTTCGCTCGAGCTGCTGATATGCTCCTTCGTAGTTGAAAAGGATCTCGATAGATGATCCTGTTAGGCTAACGACTTCATTTTCGCTTTGATAGAGACGGGAAGCTAGGTATTGATGACCATCGACAACTAACTGGCGTCTCTGGTCCTTGGTCTTCACCAAAGTTTCTAGCATGTCATCTCCAGTAGAGACTGGAACCTGAAGGGGCAGCAGTGTTGAGAAACACCCAATTGTTTGGGACAGGTCCACTTCAACATCTACACTGTCGCGACCATGGGCTTCGTTAAAGATTGTTGGAGCTTGGCGGTCGGTGAACACTTGTGCAAAGGAATGAGAGATGGCCACTAGGAAAACATCCAAGGGCTCTGTTCGTAGAGGTGTGTGGCATTTTCCTAAAAGGAGTGCGGTCGTTTCCTGGTCTATGTAGAAGCTCCGATGGACCATCGCTCCTTCGATATTATCGCTGACTGCCGAATCCCAGTACTCCATATTCGAAGGCTGGAGGGCGAATGGGGTAGTGGGCAATGAGGTTCCGCCGTGTGGAACAGCGTTGTGGATGTTACACCATGCTTGGTACGGCACGGGCCTTTCCAGGGCTAGAGGTCCATGCTGCAGAATATCCTCGACTTCCTGAAGAAGGACCCGCCAGGATACAGAGTCTATAACTAGGTAATGAGCAGTAAGGAATAAATATGAGCCACCTCCGTTCGTCATATATATAAGGCTTGCTGAGAAGACCGGACCGTGTTCTATGCTTAAACTGCCTTTAGCCCGAGCTGTGACAATCTTCACATTGTCGACGCTAGTACTTTGATTGACAGAAAACTCATAAGTATCTTCGCTGAAAGGTAAAACCTTCTGGGTCCAATTCCCGAAGTCATCTTTCTGGAATCGTGCACGCAACATCGAATGGCGGTCGACGATCATGTCAAGAGCGCGTTTGATATTTTCTGGCCTAATGCCGTCCTTTAATCGTACCAAGAAGCTGTTGCTGTAATTATTCCTTTCTGAGGAAACTGTGGCGAAGAAAAAGTTCTGGATTGCACTCAAGGGGAACAGCTGGTTCGGTGTTTCAACCATTGAAGCTGCAGCGTTGGTAGGACGTTCCCCAATTTTTGCAGCAGCTGCAAGCTGGAAGACAGTCTTACTGCGAATAACATCCTTTACACTTACAAGGATATGGTCCTTTCGCAACTGTGACATGACTTGCATCGCGGAAATGGAGTCGCCGCCAAGACTCAAGAACGAATTGTTGCACCCAATGTACTCGACCGGAAGGTTGAGTACTCGGGACCAAGTCGCCTGAATGCATTTCTCAACCTCCGAGAGTTGACCATCATTCTTATTTTCCTGGTTCCTGCTAACCGCTGCATATTCTGATATGGACTTCAAGGCCGCCTCGTCCATTGCATCGATCCAATCCTGGACAAGCTTGCGGTTGGTTTTGTTTGAGCTCGTAACAGGCATGGCCTTTAAAACAACCCAGTATGTCGGTACCATGTACATTGGGAGGCGTAATGACAGCTCTTGTCGAAGATGTCCAACAACATCTCTGGCCAAGTCGTTCTGGGAGACAGGAATCAACTCGACCCCAGCCGCCACCTTTTCCTCACGGCCATGATGACTGCGAAGCGACATGACACCAATTAATCGCCCGTTACACAAGCCTGACTTCCCTTGGACTACCAATGAGTGCTCCACTTCGTGGTGTAGTGAAACATGGTGCTCAATCTCTCCCAGCTCCACTCGCTGGCCGTTCACTTTTACTTGGCCATCACGTCGAGCTATAAAGTCAATTGTGCCGTTGCTATTGTAGCGAACCAAATCTCCGGTCTTATACAGACGATTCTCTAGACCGTCATCAAACCAAGAAGGTATTTGGATGAAAGATTCGGCTGTTTTTTTAGGCAAATTCAGATAGCCCCTAGCCAGGGCAGGTCCTTCTATCAACAATTCACCCGTGCACCCGATTGGGAGGAGCCGATTATGGTCATTCTGGTCCACAATCCACAACCTTGAGGCGACTGCTGTTCCAATATTGGCAGGATTAGCATTGCCTGGCGTTACATGGATTGCGCTACACAGAATCGAAGCTTCGGCAGGGCCATAAGTGTTAGTCAGCCGTACACCTGGAACTGTGGCCCAGATATCAGTCAGCTTTTTTGAAGCCGCTTCTCCAAGCTGAATTAGATGCTTCATCCTAGGTATTTTCTGTGGATCTAGAAGTGTGCTGACGGTGGTGGTGAGGCATGCTGTATTGGCTTCAAGACGATTGATGGCACCCTCCAGGTCATTGACCCTGTCCTCTTCGCTGGGTACGCACACACACCCGCCATGCAAGAGGGTTGTAAGAATATCGAACATGCTGACATCGAAAGTATAGGACGCAAATTGGAGTACTCTTGATGATGGTGTGATTTCAAGAAGGTTTCCGTGCGCTAATATGCTACTGCATAAAGCTGAATGGTTCAATACAATGCCCTTGGGGACGCCGGTGCTTCCGGAGGTAAAGACGACAAAAGCAGCGTCAGACGGTTGAGTCTTCGTTAAAAGAGCAATTTCTAGTGGTTGCAGGGTATCGATGAAGCTTTTGTTGATAAGAATGACATTAATGTCCAGTCCGTGCAAGGCTTCCTCACAGCCAGGACCTGCGAGAACAATCTTTGCCTGGGTGTCGCTCAATATTGCTTCCATACGAGCCGTAGGATATTCGGGGTTCAGAGCAGCGTTAGCCCCGCCTGCCTTGAGGGTAGCGAGGATAGCAACAACAGTCCAAGCGGACTTTTGGAAACAAAAAGGCACTATGACATCCGGCCCAACTCCAAGCCCAACCAGATAATATGCGAGTTTTGAAGCATACAAGTCTAATTCTGCGTATGTCATGTTGACCTCATTTGAAACAACGGCTTGTGAATGAGGGTCGGCGGTCAGTGCATCCTGAAAGATATTGTGTACAAGATTGCTGACTTTCTCGGGAGGGACGGCATTCCACCTGCGAATTTGACATTCATCGTTTTCGCTAAAAAGTGACAGTTGACCAACAGTTTGATTGGTATCAAACACCAATGTAGATAGGACGTGACTCAAGGTGCATGCCAGGTTAAATGCCTGTTCTTGGTCCATGATGGAAGCTAGGAACCTGATAGAAATTTCCAGCTTGTCCAAAGTAGGCATGACATTGACGGTAATGTCCTAGAAGACGAACAAATAAGTCAAATATTCTAGCAATACAATAATGTTGACTCTCACCTTGGGACTTATATCGTTCCCAGCGGGCTGATTGAACACAATTTCTGTATTGAAGTCACACAATCCGCCACACTTGTCGGCACCCAATCGATCTGGAAGCACTCGATGCATTGTCTCTCAATGCATTGGTGACGAGACTGGTGCACTAGCTGTAGCAATTTCTGTACAGTTGCTTCTGACTTCACGTTCAGACTAAATATATATCGTCTGGGGGGATTGCTCCCAATTGGGGAGCCATATGACGTTCCAAAGGTGACCAGTGAGGTCCCCGTGAAGGCACTCAAAACAATAGCCCAGGCTGTTTTCACCAAGGCTGAGAATTCAATGTCGTTGTTGTTACAGAAAGATGAAATTTCTGACAGTGGATGTGCGATCTTCACATCAATCCCGAACTCTCCTTGGGGAGAGTTGATGCTTCCATCGCTCAACGCTGGGAAATTGCAAGGCTCGATGGCGATGCTTTGCATGGAGACAGAATTTCCTAAAGAACCCATTGTTAGTTAATTAAGGTATTATTACTTGCCTGTAATTCCTTCTGAATATCAAGTAAGTTATGGTATCTTCAAGTTAGGTCCAAGGCTGGCTGAGAGGCTGTCGTCTGGTATCTCGTTACCCAATGTATATCTAGCCGTCAAGTAAAGTTATTGCATCGATTGAATGCAATATGAAAAATGCTATGAAGCTCGCAATGGAGAATGGAGACAGCGTGACTCGACACTGGATGCAGCAATAACTCCCTCTAAGGGTCGAGGAGGGTTTATCTGGTGCACTTCATTACAAATGATTCTACTCTCCCGATAATACGAATGGCTTGCATGAAATCCAGAGGGATCAACAGCTGAGCCCGAGGCAACAGGCACTCCGATATTGCCCTCCCCTTAAAACGGAGAAGTTGTCATGCAGCTGGGGCGACACGTTTTTTGAACAGGGGTTCCTGCATGTTCCCTGCAGATTCCTGGCGCAAGGCTTCAGGGCTTAGACGAGTCGATCGTTTACCAAGACGCCAATAAAACGGCCATGCTAGTTAATGGACGATTTCGTGAAAAAAGTCTTTCCTTCAAGTTGTGCTAAAAGCTATACTAGCTCCCGACATGCCGTCCGTCCAATCGTGACTCTGTTCACCATCGAAGTAGCTTTACAATTGACCCAGCCTGACAACTAAAAAGGCCAGTCAACCTTGTCATTCCAACGAAACTTCTTATTCTTTTTTTGTTCAGGCTCTACATATTACTCCAGAGTAAGCCGACGGCCTGAAGCCCCGACGACCAAGAGGGTCTTGTTCAGCTGATTCTCCACTATTACCAGCAGCTGAGCTGCATCGAAGGGCAGGATAGCCATAGCTCTCTACGCTGACCCCTGTGAGAGGCCGTTAAAAGGGAATTCTTACATTGGCGCGTGCTCGATATAGCGGATTGCGCAGCTCACCACCTTAGCCGCATCACGCAGATACCTGTACCCGCTCTTGGGCTACAAACTATCATATCATGTCGTTGATGCGTTGAAAAAAGCCCCAGATTGACTAGTCCCCTGCCAAGGGCATGTTCTTCGGATCGCTTGAGACGGCGACAAGCGCTCAACTGTCCGCCTTACAAGGCATGCACTCAAAGGAGTTCCATGCTTAAACAGGCAGTTACATTACACCATCAATCACCTCATTACAAGAGCACGCCCTTGCTATCAGCGCCTCGCTCGAGGGTCTCGCATCTTGCCTTCGCTTCTCTTAGTCAGTTACTGTCACCATGAATGGGACTTCGGTATGCTCGTCGCATCCAGACGATGTTTTTGGGCCTGTAGTCGCAGAATGCGCTCGGGCATTTGACTTCACTCTTCTTTTCGAGGAAAGTATCCTCTCCATCCTCCCCTCCGCTATTCTCATTCTGCTCTCACCGGTCCGTTTGTTGTCTTTGAGGAAGAAGCAGCATGTCGTGGGCGGAGGTGCTCTACGAGGTGCAAAGCTGGTAAGTTCTTGCAATTCGCATGATTGTCTCTGACGGTTCCCCGAGCTCATTAAAAGTGTGACATTGCAGGCGGCCATCTTCGCCCATAGCGCTCTTCAAGTTGTCATGGTCACGATGTGGGCTTTGCGATCAAGCCAGCGTACCAAAGCCTCAATTGCCACTGCAGTTCTGAATTTGGTCAGCTCGATGCTATTCGCCGCCATCTCTTTGCTCGAACACTCCAAATCTCTCCATGGCTCCATCCTGCTCAACACCTACCTCTTCTTCTCGATCATATTCGATGCGACACGCACTAGAACTATGTGGAACATGGCATTAAGTACTTCCCTAACCATTCCATTCACCACTGCCTTGGGGCTTAAGGTCGTGATTCTGGGACTGGAGGAGTTGAATAAAACCAGATACATACGTGCAGGCGAGAGGAAGAGTGCTCCAGAAGAGACAGCGGGCATTTTTAGTCGATCTCTGTTCTTGTGGCTCAACAAACTTATTTTCAGCGGTTTCTCGAATATTTTGAGAGTCGAGAGTTTACCAGAAATTGACAGGCGACTATGTTCAGAGTCTTTATGGTCTTCGTTTGGAGCTCGATGGGAAAACAGTAAGTAAACGCATCAATTTATGTTTGCTATTCATATACTCATGTACTATTTTTGCAGCCTCCAAGCAAGGGAATCATGCCCTATTCCTGGAAGTCATGAAAACCTTCAAGTGGCCTATACTTGCTCCAATTCTTCCGCTCCTTTGCATCGTTGCTCTCACCGTATCACAGCCGCTGTTGATTCAGCAGTTTATGAATCATCTGAGTACGCCTGATGATGGCTCGGAGAAGCAAAGAAATATTGGATACGGTCTTGTTGCGGCCTATGGTTTAGTGTTCATTTCAGTTGCTGTACGTTGTGCCTACACCATCGTCGAGACGTGCTCCTACTAACGAGGTCAAACTAGATAGCTACAGCATGGGCTCAGCAGTGCACGTTCAGATTCGTTACTATGATCCGTGGTTGCCTAGTCACCATCATCTACAGAAAGACTACCAGCATCAGTACTCTGGAGCTTGATGACGCGGCTGCCGTATCACTCATGAGCACTGATGTAGAGCGAATTGTCACCGGTCTAGCATTAATGCACGATATTTGGAAGACTCTCCTACAAATTGGCATCGCGTTATTCTTACTCTACAGATTGGTCTGGGCAGCATTTGTCGTCCCTCTCGCTCTCTTTCTGAGTACTGTCCAATCTCCGCTCTTCGACCCAATGCTTCTGTTGCTAACTTTGCGTGTATCTAGTTTGCGGTGTGGCTGTCAGCAGCCTTGCTGGTCAAGCGGGTGTGCGGCAGGCTAATTGGATGTCCGCGATCGAGAGGAGAGTTGGTAAGAGACGGTCCCAGATATTAATTGTTTACAAAATGCCTGACAAATCCCCACAGGTGTGACTGCTTCCATGATTGGAGCCATGAAAGGGATGAGGCTCTCAGGGCTATCAAGACAACTTTCGACAATCATTCAAGATTTAAGACTTAACGAAATTTCCGTGGCAGGACTTTATAGGAGCATGCTTGTCTACGTGGTTGTGCTGTGTAAGAAACATCTGCAGATCTATCTAATGCTCGCCTTACTAATTGTATTTGAAAACCGCAGCATATACACCCAATGCTCTTGCGCCCGTCGTCACCTTTGGGGCGTACACATCCGTCGCTTCCAAGGAGGGCACTTTGCTGGATTCTACACGAATTTTCACCTCCTTGTCACTTCTTTCTCTCATTACTGAGCCTCTCAATCAGCTTTTCCATGCTCTTCCAGAGTTCTTCGCAGCCCTTGCATGTTTCGGGAGAATCCAGAAATTCCTCCTCGCCGAGTCACGCCAAGACTCGCGAGAGTGTTTGGAGTCCCCAAGCCCGTCGATATTCCTCAAGTCACGCTCCTCGTCATCTGAGGATAGGAAAGACAATGTTATGGAGCTTAAAGCCTTGGAAGCCAAAGCTCTTCCAGTCATTGAGGGACCAGCAATTCTGATTCAGGATGGCACCTTCGGCTGGAAGCGAGATGACAAGCCAGTGCTACAAGAAATCAACTTAGAGGTTGCTACTTCCAAACTTACAATGCTCATCGGTCAGGTTGGTTGTGGCAAGACAACACTGCTCAAGGCCATGCTAGGCGAAACTCCGATAGCAGAAGGCAGGGTGGTGTTGTCATCCAGGAATGTTGCATTTTGTGACCAGACACCGTGGCTGACAAATTCGACTTTGCAACAAAACATCACAGCTTTTTCTAAATATGACCCCAAGTGGTATGCCTCTGTCGTGCGAGCTTGTGCACTCGAAGAAGACATTGCGCAGCTTACGAACAATGATCAATGCATGATTGGAAGCAAGGGCATCGCTCTTAGTGGAGGTCAGAAACAGCGAGTTGTAAGTCTGAAATATACCTCATTATTTCTCATACTGATTGATCGCTAGGCAATTGCAAGAGCTGTTTATTCGAGACAGCCCCTTGCAATCTTTGATGATGTGCTTAGTGGCCTGGATTCAGACACGCAAAAACATGTTTTCAACAATGTGTTTGGGGCACATGGTCTTCTCCAAGCTCAAGGCACTACAATCGTTCTCGCAACTCATGCAGGTAAGACTTGCCTACAATGTATCGTATTAATTTTGTGTTCCTAACCTTCCAATACAGTCCACCTGCTGTCACACGCGGACAGTATTATTGCACTTGAGCGTGACGGCAAGGTGGCAGTTCAAGCGACATTTGCAACCTTAAATGTTGCTGACGGCTACTTGAGTCGGTATGGTCTGGAGGCTCACGATGTAGAATCACCGGCCATTACCGAGGTAAACGAAGAGAGCAAGGTCAGCCCGTTGAAGGCTGCAGAGAATTCTATCCCTAACGCTATGGACGATGGCACTCGCCAATTGGGTGATTTAACCATCTACAAGTACTATTTCAGCACTGTTGGCGTCTTGAACACAGTTGTCTTCTTTGGACTCTTGTTGGTATGGGTGGTAATGTTGAAGTTTCCTGGTATGACAAACCGGCCCGCATTCTCGTGTTCCTGCTAACACACTTCACTGCAGAAATATGGCTCAAGTGGTGGGGAGATTCTAACATGCGTCATTCCGGTCAAGAAAATGGCAAATACCTTGGAGTATATACTGTATTCCAAATAATGAGCCTTGCATCGCTCGCTGTGGATGCCAGGTATGTGAGCATCCGCATCAGCTTCCTTTTGCAATTTAAACTCATTAACCATGTGCAGACACTTGATCATGAACATACTTGTTCGATCAGGTGTAGCCCTTCACTCAACGCTTTTAACAACGGTCGTCAATGCGCCCATGTCCTTCTTCGCCACGACTGATGCTGGCAATATTATCAACCGCTTCAGCCAGGACATTCAAATGATCGACGCTCAACTCCCCATTGCCCTTCTCAATACAGCTGCTAACGCTTTCGTTTGCCTCGCACAAGCAATCATGATTATTCCTGTTTCGTACTGGCTCGTGTTGGCGTACCCTTTTCTGTTTGGGGCCTTGTATGCTGTACAGAAATACTACCTTCGCACCTCACGCCAGCTTCGATTCCTGGATCTGGAAGCGAAAAGCCCGATATACTCGCAATTCTTAGAGACTCTTGGTGGCTTGGCTACCATCCGGGCTTTCTCTTGGGAAGATGACTTTATCAGACTCAACGAGGAACGTCTGGATTGGTCTCAGAAGCCCTTCTACCTTCTTTCCATGATTCAGAGATGGCTAAACCTGGTGCTAGATCTTATTGCCGCAGCCCTGGCCATTATCTTGACTGCGGTTGCTATTTCTCTTAGAGAAACTGTCAGCCCCGGCTTTACAGGTGTTGCTCTGTATAACATCATGACCCTGAGTAGTGCCATGAAAGCTGCCATCAATGTTTGGACAGTGCTTGAAACATCCGTAGGAGCAGTCGCCAGAGTGAGGAGTTTCGCAGAAGGGACAGCAAATGAGAACCTACCTGGCGAGTCTCACGCCCCTCCGGACAACTGGCCGGAGAAAGGAAGTATTTCCATTGAAAATGTGACTGCTGCTTATATGTACGTATCAATATGTTTGCTTGTAACTTTCGTTTATGTAAGTGATGCTAACAATGGTGTCACAGAGAGAATGGACCCAACGTGCTCAACAAAACAACATTATCCATCAATGCAGGAGAAAAGGTTGGAATCTGTGGCCGAAGTGGAAGTGGTAAAAGCTCTCTTGTACTGGCGCTCTTCCGCATGATCGAGCTAAGCGACGGCAAAATCACTATTGATGGTCTTGATATCTCAAGCCTTGCGCGAAAGACCATCCGTGAACGTCTGAACGCGTTGCCTCAAGAGCCTTTCTTCCTTAAAGGAAGTGTGCGGCAGAACTGCGATCCGCAAGAGAGCTCTTCAGACGAAGACATCCTCAGCGCCCTCCGAAAGGTCTGCATATGGGATTATATCGAGACCAAGGGCGGCCTGGATGCCGAGGTGAGTCAAGACTTCTTCTCGCATGGCCAAAAGCAACTTTTCTGCCTTGCAAGAGCACTTTTACATGGAAGTAAAATCGTCATTATGGATGAAGCAACAAGCAGGTATGTTTCCACTTGAACCGGCATTACTGTAGCGACTAACAATGTGATGACAAGCGTGGATGTCGATACGGACAAGATTTTACAAGAGCTTGTTCGCACCGCGTTCAAAGATGCTACGATTATTGCTGTTGCCCATCGGCTAGAAACCATACTTGATTTCGATAACGTTGCGCTCATTGACAATGGCGTCGTTGTCGAGTACGGCAACCCCCAGCAGCTTCTTGCGCGTCCATCGGCTTTCAAGGCGTTATATGAGACGTACCGGAACAAGTCTCATGGAAGTGATGAGGACATTGTCATTTGAGGACAGCGCTCTGCGAATGGGTAATGACGAGGATGGAGTTTGATTGAAGGGGGGTATATGTCAACATTGAAGATTCCGAGGGAAGGTTCACAGATAGGGCTAATAATACTTTCAATACACATGATTTGCTGCGTTCCAATCCACGTCACATACTCCATCTTTGGGCATGCTCAATATTCAGTTCATATGTCGATGTAGTTCGTGATGTATATTGACTCCGCCATTGAATGCTATAATGCATGGATGATGATCAACCATTCGACAGCCTCTACACTCGAAAACAGGAATAATTAAGAATCTTTGTTTGCGAAACAATAGACTTCCAGTACTGTATGTAGTCGAACACGGCGTTCTTGGTAGCCACACTACAAACGGACCATCATAGTCCCTACGTGTGTAAAATGGTAATCTTACACTTATCTTACCTAGCTTACAAGCTCAGGGACGAAGTAAGCATCTTGGCCATAGTTCTGAGCCAGTACACGTTACAGTCACACTGCGCAGCAAAGCTCCCAGGATCAGCTCTTCCAGTTGCACAATGGGTGTGGGCCGACTCCGTCGTTGAAGCCGATTCAGCTCTATCGAGGTAGATTTTGAGCCGTCTCCAGCATTACGAAACTCCTCAACACGATCAATTCGCAGCGGCTGAGGTTTGGTATCTACAGAAGCCCCTTACAACACATCCTTGAAGAGTGCAGTGTAAGACAGGGTATCTCCTCTATCCTGGCAAACGTGGCGGAGTGAGAGCTGGGCAGGTGGTGGACGGAAAAACATGACGCGACATCAATCAACTAGGGTATACAAAACAATGGATCGTATACAACGCCACGCGCATATCCCTGTCGGCTAAAGCAGGGTCCAGCTGAAGAGAGCAAAATATGGATCCAACCACACCTGGCGTGGGGCCTGATTCTGATGTGTTCTAACTAGTTTGCAGCACGGCTAGTACGTCAAAACTGAGGCCCTGCCTACCCTATAGCATCTCTGAATATTAAGCAAAGCAGCATATGGTAGATCCTCTGCCAATGGGCAGTCCTGCACCAGTATATAGTTTCTTGACTTCACCTCACAGTAGCTATATTCTTACAACCCTGTCGGATGTTTACTTTTGATGGAACCAATTCGAAGACTGTGCAAAAGTGACCTTGTGCGTTTAAATCAGGTCGAAATTTGGCGGATTTTGTATGCTCATGAGATCATTCACAGCGGGATGGGTTCTCTGACTCTTACCGTCAGTGAATGCATGATTATTTGATACACTTCTGTAAGTAGGTAAGGATTTCTATTTTAGTCTGAGAAAAACCTTTCGCATAAAAATCCGTTATGTCGAATGAGACGAGGCTTTCAGCTATGGATGGGGCTAAAAGATACAGGGATGAAGTAAATGTGTTAGTCAAAATTCCGGCCATGTCAAGCTAAACTTGGCCAAGAAGCCACCACCTGGCTGCATCCAACAATCCTTGGCATAATTGAGCCGACCGAAAGCTTATGTATGCTGCGACGGTGAGTTATGTGGACCTTACATGAATTCAGCTATATAGGAAACTGAACAGGCCATTCATGATTGGGTCCCATATTCAATTCGGCCTATGAGAAGTCGATTTCGGAATAGAGCGCACGTCAAAAATCCCCCTGCCTGCCTGCCTAGCAAAATTTCTATGTATCATCTCGCCTCATACCTATCCTTATGGGAAACCCAGCGTGAAAACTACCCAGTTTGATCATCTAAATTGACCAGAAGAGTCTCCTAATGGCGTTGATCATCACTGGTGCCCAACTGCTTGATAGCTGCGGGTTGCTACTTGTCCTCGGGGGTTTCTACGTGCGCTTTATCCCATCTACACTTTCTACCGTAGAACCCAGGCCCCAGACTAACGCGAGTCTAGATAATTACAACATGTATCTATCGCATCTTCATACACCCCCTTTCTAAATACCCAGGCCCCTTTTTGGCCAAGGTGACCAACCTTTATGCTGGCTACCATGCTTGGAAAGGCGATATCCACATAGATATGATGCTTTGCCATAAAAAATACGGTAAATGACCCTTCGACATACACAGGGAGAAATAACCAACAATCGAAAGGCCCCCGTGTTCGTTATGCGCCTAATAAAGTCTTGTTCAACACTCACCAGAGCGTTCAAGGTGAGCCGAACGAAACATGACAAGGTTCCAAGCATGGCTTGCTGATAAAAGTTGCACGAAAAGACATTTATGGTTATAGCAGCAATGTCCAGAAATCGACTGCCTACGAGGCCCTTGTGCACAGAGTGCCCAACATTCTGACTTGCAGGGACAAGGCTCAGCATAGTCGAAGAAAGCGTCTCATCAGTCAAGGATTTTCGAGTGGAAACCTTCGCATTCTTGAACCAACGATTTTAGCTCAAATTAAAAAGTTGTGCGACCAACTGACCAGACCATCGCACCAAGTCGAGCAGTCGCGTATTGAGCAGGATGATCCGAAAAACCATACCTCTAATCAATGGTCACCTGTCCGAGATATGTCCGAATGGTGTAAGTGCTGCCAAGAAGGGCGGTGCCAAACCTTGGTAAATTGGTTGACTGATCTATTTTTCTTCTTAGTTGATCGCTTAACATTTGACATCATGTCCAATGTCATCTTCAGCGCGGACAATGATTCTCTGAGCAAGAATGATTTCCGCTGGGTGTCCGATGCTATCGGAGAGTCTAATGTTCGCGTTAGTGTGCTTATTCAAGCTCCAGAGATGAACTTTTGGCGCCTCGACAAGCGACTTTTCCCGGAAGCTATCAAAGCCCGTAACAGATTTGTAAAGTTCATTGCAAAGACATTGCACAGTCGTCTTGTCTTAGCAAAGTCAGGAGAAAATGTTCAGGATATCTTCTGGTTCCTGATGCAGGCAAAGGACCCGCAGGGCGAAGACGCTTTGACAACCAACGAGCTAGGAGCAGAGAGTGCAACCCTTATTGTTGCCGGTAAGTCACATGTCTGAGACCGCATTTGCATGTGTTCCAACTATTGACACACTTCCTTCTAGGTTCCGATACTACATCAACTGCTATGGCAGCAATGCTGCATTATCTCAGCGTCACACCCAAAGCTTATGAGCAGGTGATCAAGGAAGTTCGTGGCAAGTTCGATAGTGTAGACGAGATTTGCTCTGGAGCAAAGTTGAATTCTTGCAAATACTTGCGGGCTTGCATTGACGAGGCCCTACGTATCTGTCCGCCCACTGGTAGCGCTCTTTGGCGAGAAATCCTAGATGGAGGCGCCGCCGTTGACGGTCAATATGTCCCTGCGGGATGTGATGTGGGTGTAGGAATTTATGCTCTACATCATAACTCTGAGTACTATCCAGAGCCATCCGTCTTTAAGCCAGAGCGATGGATCAGTGCTGATCAAATTGGTGACAATACCAGCGCCTCTCAGAGATCAAGGATGGCATACCAGCCCTTCTCAGCTGGGCCTCGTGGCTGCATAGGAAAAGGGCTCGCATTGGTGGAGTTGACACTGACTATGGCGTATATGTTGTACACCCTGGATTTACGCACCCCAAAAGCAGGCCATGAGATGCCACAACCTGCATTCCGAGTTCGCGACCATATCTCAGCACGAAAGGAGGGACCAACGCTCCAGTTCCGACATCGTGTTCTTTTATAATAAGCCAAAAGGCAGACGTGACTGCTTGGGGGGTTGCAACTTGTAAGGCTGGGGTACTGAACGTGAAGTTCATGCGATAGTCCTAGATTAGATGATTTGAACAGAGCATTTTGACCAGTTGTTGATTTGAATCAAGCACAACCCCAGAGGGAGACCATATAGCGTGATGGGCACAAAGCTTATGAATTCTCTTCGCGTTTGTTTCAGACTCATTTTACTTGATGATTGACTTGCTATACTCTGAGCTCTTACACAATCACAGATCTTTATCTCCCACCACACCCGAGAAAGAAGCATGTTTAGAATAAGAATGTCAACCCTAACTTAAAGAAAATAACCCTAGCACGTTAATTGATGTGGGTAACTACTCCATTGCACACATGTCCAGAGCTCCTTCTCCCACTCGAGTCAGCCATGCGAACGTATCTTCCGTCTTGCCTAATTGAATCTCTTGGAGCTTCTTTAGCAGGAACGTGGCGCAACTTCCGGGCTTCTCATCAGGGGAATAAGTTATCTCATCGCCTGTGGCTCGACGGGTAATGGATCCCACGGAAGCCACAGACACGGCTGTCCCCACAGCCAATACCTCATCAAAGGATCGAAGCTCAGAGTAAAGTACCTGGCGTGGTGTTAGCCCATTAGTAAGTTCTCAGTGATGGGGTCAGGAGACAGTGTTAAGAATGCAACATACTCTGCGCTTCTCTACTTGCCAGCCTAAATGCTTGGCCAATTCAACGCAGCTATCGCTAGTAACACTTTTGATGGCACTGATGCTATCAGGAAGAATCATGCGATATCCATCGCCAGTTTCATTGGCTTGAATACCAATGAAGCCACTGCTGGAGAATTCGTCAATAGCAATTCTCTCCACGCTGTCAAGATGAAGCATCAACGCGAAACCCTCACGACGAGCAATTTCGGACCAAGGCATAACTGGGGCATAGTTCCCTCCGACTTTGGCAGTCCCAGTCCCGCGGGGAGCGGCCCTGTCGAACTCGTCTAGGACGAGTGCTTTCAGGGCTTTTGGGCTTGCGTGGTAGGCATTGATAGGATTGACGTAGACGCATAGGAGGTAATCGTCAGGGGTGAAAGTCCCATATGCTGTCCTCCAAGCCCAAAAATCAAAGGTCGAAGGTACAAGGCAGCCCCGGGCCCATGAGGAGGGACGAACTCGGCATTAGTTGCCACAGCAGCCAGAACACACGCTTCAAAATGGTCTACAGGCGGCTCAGGGATGCTCACAAACGAACAAGAGTGTGCGAGCCGGAGGGCGTGGTCACGGAGCCGGAAAACCTGAATTTGTCCATTCTTGTCTCGGAAAGCTGCAAAAGATCGTACAGTCAGTGACAACGCGAGAACTCAGAGCAGCGAAGGAGATCAATAAAGGAGATCAATACCTTTCATGCCCTCATATGCTTGCTGACCTAGGAGACAAGAAAACTATTAGAATCAAGTCTGAGTTTGCAGTCCATTGGAGAGATACCGTAATTCAAAGCAGGCGACAGTCCGTGAACACCCAAGATGGGGTTCTTGACAAGCTTCGGCTGAGTCCATTTCCCAGAAGAAACACTGAACCGTGACTCAATGTGGCCGTGAACTACACAAGGGGGTTAGAGGCTACAATTTAGACAAAAAACCACAATTAGGGCCTATCAATCGATTTGACTTGCCTTCAGTGATACCAACGCCCAAATTATTCCAGTCTAGGAGATCATATTTGAGCAGAGCAGCCAACCAATATTTGCTTGGAGAAACCCACCGACAGAAGAATTTGGAGGAGGAGGGAATCTAGCCATGGAGCCCATTGTAACTGTATCGTGTCCTGCTATGAAGGCGAAGGTTCGGTAGGGAGCTGCACGCAAGACGTGCTGTTCAGAGTGGAATGAGATTCAGATCCTCCCTTTTCAGATTTTGATTGCTAATTTGATAATTTTCTGACTGCCAGCGGGGAATAATAAACTTCGTGTCATCACTGCATAATTCGGAGTCATAACCGCCTCCCGTTACAACGAGATCAGGCCAGCTGAACTCAGCTTTGCCCATGACGGTTTTTTAGGTGGGTTAGTAAGTAAGACGCACCAGGCTTACTAGCTCTATGCTAACTTAGAACTTACACTGTATGCCAATATTTCAGCTACTCGTGGACTTATTTTTATCTTGCTGCTCCAAATATTCATCGCTATGAATTGTGTGGATACCACCTGGGGCATGGCTAAAAGCCGAGCACTGGTGCGAGCGGAATTCGGATACATGCGTTACAGCACTAGTTTCGTATATCTGTCCCTATGCTAGGCTCGAGATTTTTTAGATTGACAAATGACTAGCATTCCTACTTGAGATCACGAGGCTCAACAAAAACGCCTGTGCCTTCTACCAGTTTCTGACCCGTTTCAACGTCGGCTATATATCCGGTCACCTCCGCTTTTCTCCCCGATGCATGGTTCACTTCTGCATAGACAGCAATGAAAGTCCCAGCAGTGTGATTTTCTGTATGGCTCTTGTCGCCAGAGCCCAAGTATATAGGGGCTTTGTACTTGAGTTCTATGCTAGCTGTGACGGCAATTTTGTGAGATGGCAGCCTTTCAAGGGCTGCTCGACCCATAGCTTCGTCAAGCAGGGTGACGGATGCTCCTCCGTGGAGTATTCCGGGATGTCCAGCAAGGTGTTGCCCCAGAGAAAAGAAGGCGGCCACTATACCCCGGCTGCTATCTACATAGACAACTGGGGGAGGCTGTGAGGCTGGCAAAAGGAGGGATGTAAAAGGACTCGATTGTTCATAAAGTGCTCGAGAACAAACAACAGCACTGTCTGTTACATCGAGGTGAGGCACATGAAGCGAGAGGTACCTTCTAGTGATGGCGAGTAAGCTCTCCTCGATTGATTCGGAATATTTGAGGTTCATAGATGTCATTGTGGATGGCTAGAGCTGTGCTCAGCTATAAAGAGAGACTCAAAGTCTCAATGAAACGCGCGGACCTACAGAGTAGCCTGCAATAAAAAACAAAAACAAAAAACAAAAAACAATGCTGTTCAACGCTGCCCAATAAGGCTGCTTTATACCTGCCCAAAGCTGATCCAACTCGTAATCAAGATGCCTACTGTACACTCGAAAGCATACACCATTGGAGACCTTGCGACCTTGCAGATTAGAAGTGAGCCCTTGAGAGCACGGCTCACCCTGATACATGCGGCTGAATTATGAAAGGCCTCAATGGTGGACACCTTGCTGCTGGCGTTCCGTACTAACGGCTACCTGGCCCTTCGATTCAACGGATTCGGCCGCAACTCGTGCCATGCTTATGCCGGTGCGTACGAAGGTATCTTCTATACTCTTTATAGCTCAAGAAGAATGTTACAAACTCGACCTAAGATGCTTGGCAAGTCCGTGAGAGGTGGATTGTCCTCTAAGAATATGAGCGGCTCACGAAGAGTGACCTCCGATGACTAGATAACCAATCTAGGTAACATCTTTGTGCTCTTTTTCCAGGAGCGATTTTCGGAAAGTTTACATTTAACACGATTCAACTGAGACTAAACCACGTTGCTTGATCGATACCACTTGATAGCCTTCTGTATAGTATTAGTACTCAAACACAGCTTCACATCAGTACGATGATCTCGGACGAGGAGCGCGAGATCGGGTATTCACTCGTTATTGAATTACTAGCGTGAGTTCTGCTTCAGGAAACTACGACCTATTCTGTGCTAATTATTACAGGCACCAGTTTGCATTTCCAGTAAAATGGTATGTGAAAACAACGATAATCTTGCCTCCACATGGCATTAATAAATCTATAGGACCGCTACCCAAGACACTTTGTTCAAAGAGAAAGATGTCGAAAGGTTGATAGAAATTGGCCCGGCCAATACTTTGGTCAACATGGCCAAGAGAACGCTAGCTCAATCTGAATATGCCGACTTTGATGCTGCGGCTTTCCGGAGTAGAAAAGTCCTATCTACGCATAACGACCACGACGAGATTTACCACATTAAGTCGGCTGATGATATCGTGGGAATCGAGTCCCAAGTACAGACTGGCTACAATACTCTCCCCGAGAAAATATTACCTCCCGACAATGATGGTAACGATATCCCAAAGCCATCATTCGCAACAGATGCTTCAGCACCTATCCGAAGCACCACGAAGCAAAAGTTGGCAAACGAGGCCATTACTTCAAACCAAATCTTAACATTCTTGATAGCCTACAAGCTAAAGCGAACCATGGCCGACATTCCACAGACCAGCAGTATTAAAGCTCTTGTGAAAGGTAGGCCCATTATACAGCAGGTGTACTGAAAAGCGATAAGACTAATGAGCCTTCGCGGCAATAGGCAGATCCACTCTCGAAAATGAGATAGTTGGGGATCTCGTGGAAGAATTCACGATAGTCCCCGACAGAGCTGAAGAAATGTCCATTGAGAAGCTTGCTTCATTGCTTCAGGCTACTGCCTTGGTTTCACAACTTGGGAAAAGAAGCACTAAGTTGGTGACCAAAGAAATTACTGCTAAGATGCCTGTCGGGTTCTCTTTGCAGAAAGCCAGACAATATTTGGAGCAACACTGGGGCCTTCCTGATGGCCATCAAGATGCCATTCTATTAATGGCCACACTAGAAGCGCCGCCAGTAAGACTTAAAGACGACAAAGCAGCCCAAGAGTTTTTCGATGACACCTACCGGCGCTATGCAGCCCACCATGGCTTGAAGTTGGAGGCCAGTGAAAGCCCGGTAATGGCCAAATCCTCAGCACTTAGCCCTGAATTGTCAGCCCATCTTCTCAAGGAGCAAGGTCAATTCTATCACTCACTTCTAGAAATCTGTGCTAGGACTCTTAAGCTTGAATCGAAAGCCGGAGAAGTCACTGAGCTTAAAGCTTTCGCAGATTCGCTACAAGTCAAACTCGACGAATGGGTTAGTGAGCATGGAGAGGCCTACGCCTCTGGCATCGAGCCCATGATGAGCAGGGAGAAAGCTCGAGTTTACGATTCATCGTGGAATTGGACATTAGTGGCCTTGCTTCGCACATATTATGATCTCCGTACAGGAGCTCTACAACCACGTGATGATATTCACTTGAACGTCATTGCCAATGATATTGCGAGCCGGTCTGCGCCAGATCTAGGCAGAGTGGTTGATTTTCTTCTGAAGAAGGAGAAAGTCGAAGGTATTCATCCCTCACAAGTGTCTCGATATCTAGAGCTTGTGAAGGAAAAATGCCACCAGACTTGGGAAAGGCCCCCAGCCTTTACTCCAAGACTCGACTCAACCCAGCCCCAGACTTGTGTTGGAAAGGACGGCACAATCGAAATAAATGAGATTCCTCGGTACCAGATAAACTCCCCACTGGCTTATATAGAAGATGTCACTCAGATTACCAAGCTTAGCGAAGTGCATACCCGCCAACAACCATCACTACATCTGAAGGTACGGAAACACAGCGAATGGACTTTCGATAGAGGCTTAACAGATACTTACCTTACTGTCGCCTGCAACATCCTCCAACAAGGACTCTCGTTGGAGGGAAAGTATGTGCTTATTACTGGTGCCGGAAAAGAATCCATTGGCTCCCACATTCTTGCAGGCTTGCTACGTGCAGGCGCAAAGGTGGTTGTCACAACAAGCAGCTCCTCAACAAACTCGACGAGACATTTCCAAAGCTTGTTTGAGGGCGAAGGAAGCAGAACGGCCAGGCTAACCGTGGTTCCTTGCAACATGGGCAGCGTCCGTGATGTAGATGCGCTAGTTGACTGGATATATGACGATTATAAATCGGGCGGACTAGGCTACGACCTCGACTACATTCTGCCGTTTGCTGCTGTAAGCGAAAATGGACGGGAGATGACTGATATTGACTCCCGCAGTGAATTGGCGCATCGTGTCATGCTCACCAACACATTACGTCTTCTTGGAGCCGTCATTCGCCGAAAGCGAAGCCTCACCAAGCGGGCTGGTGTTCGACCAGCTCAAGTGATACTGCCACTATCTCCAAATCACGGCCTTTTCGGTGGCGATGGCCTGTACGCGGAGTCTAAAATGGGTTTAGAGAGTCTCATGCGCAAGTGGCAAAGTGAAAGCTGGTCCGACGCATTATCCATATGCGGCTGCTCGATTGGTTGGACACGCGCTACAGGTCTAATGAAGGACAATGACATTGTAGCAGCTTCTGTGGAATCCGAGCTAGGTGTAAGGACGTTTTCACCTGCCGAGATGGCCTTTAACATCTTGGTGCTCATGTCTCCTACCTTGATCGACCTCTGTGAAGATGAGCCCCTCTACGCTGATTTCAGCGGAGGTTTTGACTTAGTTGTGAACTTCAAGACTCGATTAGACGAGATAAGAGCTCGGATTCAGGATCAAAGTGATATTCAACGTGCCATTTTTGAAGAAGATGCTTCTGAAAACTTTGTACGTCAACATGACAACTCATCTAGCTTGCATCGACGTCGCGCGTTGATGGAGGTTGGTTTCCCACACTGAGCAATTTCGAGGAAATCGTCAGTGAACTGGGCGATAGTCTGAAAGGGATGGTAGACTTGGACCGTGTAGTTGTTGTCACAGGCTTTGGTGAGATGGGGCCTTATGGAAGCAGTCGAACTCGGTGGGAGATGGAGGCATACGGGCAGTTCTCACTCGAGGGTTGTATTGAGATGGCCTGGATTATGGGGCTTATCAAACACCACAGTGGACCTTGCCCTATAACAAGAAAGCCATACTCGGGCTGGGTCGATGCCATCACGGGACACCCTGTGGCGGATGCTGATGTCAAGTCAAAGTACGAGCAGACGATGCTGGACCATAGTGGTATCAGGGTGATTGGGCCAGGCTTTTGGGGTGGTAGCGATGGGCAAAGCAAGTTGATGCTGCAGGAAGTCCTGCTGGACAAAGATATGGGCCCGTTTGAGGCGTCCAAGCAGGAAGCTAGCGAGTTTAAGCGAGAGCACGGTGATAAGGTTGAGGTCGAAGCGTTGGAAAATGGCCAATACAGCGTGCGACTCCGGAAAGGCGCAATGCTTCTTATTCCTCGTGCACTCGACATGGGCCGCCTAGTGGCCGGCCATGTGCCTAGCGGATGGAATGCACAGCGGTATGGTATTCCTCAAGACACCATCTCGCAGGTGGACCGTGTCACGCTCTTTGCTCTGGTCAGTACAGCCGAAGCGCTGCTCGCATCGGGCATCACAGACGCTTACGAGCTATATCAGTACGTGCATCTAGCTGAGGTCGGAAATTGCCTCGGAACAGGTCAAGGAGGAGCTAGAGCTCAGAATAAGATGCTTCTGGGTCGTTTGCGAGACCGGCCAGTGCAAAACGATATCTTGCAGGAAACATTCCTCAACACCGTAGCCGCCTGGGTTAACATGCTATTATTGTCATCTGCCGGGCCAATCCGTACGCCTGTAGGCGCTTGTGCCACGGGTCTGGAGTCACTGGATACGGCATTTGAGTTAATAACAGCGGGCAAGGTGCGGGCTTGTCTGGTCGGCGCGGCTGATGATATGGAGGAGCACGAGGCTGCTGAGTTTGGAAACATGAAGGCCACAGCCAACGGAGAAGCCGATGCAGCTCGTGGCCGTACACCCCAGGAGCTGTCACGGCCGACAACGTCGACCCGTTGCGGCTTTGTTGAGGCAGAAGGCGGTGGCGTCCAAGTGGTCATGTCTGCCAATTTAGCTCTGGAAATGGGCGTGCCCATTTATGCCGTCATTCCTATGATCGCCATGGCTAGTGACAAGGTTTCGAGATCCGTACCAGCACCCGGGAAGGGGGTTTTGAGCACAGTGAGGGAGATCGGGAGTACTAGGGAAGGGCCGCAGGCTCTCGTTAGCCTTGCTTCTCGCAAAAAACTACTGGAAAAGCGACTGTCTCGGATCGAAGCTATTCGAAATGAACAGCTCGCAGATCTCGAAGTCGAGGACCCTAACTACGACTATGAGGTCGCAGTGATTGAACAAGAAACCCGTCGAATCAAGGCAGATGCTCGATATGCTCTGGGAAACGGCTTCTGGACAGGCACTGCTTCGTCGAACCCATTTGTCTCTCCCTTGCGTGGCTCATTAGCGGTCTGGGGTTTGACAGTTGATGATATTGGCCTGGTATCTTTCCATGGCACCTCCACCAAGCTCAATGACAGCAACGAAATTGACATCATTCAACGCCAGTTGCAGCACCTGGGCCGGACTCCAGGAAATGTCCTCTTAGGAGTTTTCCAGAAACATCTGACGGGCCATCCTAAAGGCCCTGCAGCTTCTTGGATGTTGAACGGCTGCCTCCAGGCACTCAAAACAGGGCTGGTTCCTGGAAATCGCAACGCTGACAACATTGACGAAGATTTACGGAAACATGATTTCGTGGCTGTTCCCAACAAGAGTATCCAAACTGGCGGCATTTCAGCTTTCATGGTCAATTCTTTTGGCTTTGGCCAGAAAGGCGCACAGGCTGTCGGCATACATCCGCGTTTCCTTTACGCAACGCTTGATGGTTCTAGCTATGAGGCCTACCGACAACGGGTCGCTCAACGAGAACAAAAAGCCAATCAATGGCTAGAACATTCTTTGATGAAAGGCAAGTTGGCAGGTATCAAGGAGGAACCGCCGTATGGCAAGGATGATGAGCTCGGATATAAGATCCTCATGGATCCGACTGCGCGGGCTGCTCGTGACCCACGCACAGGGTTGTACAGGTTCACAGAGTGAGAGGAATGGAAAATGACAATATGATAAGAGATGCACATAGTGATTAGAATGACTTCAGCGACGCAAAATAAAGTAAAAAGATAAAAGAAGGGTAGTAAATAGCTATGAAAAACAAAAACGCGATAAAAAGGACAAAGGTGAGGACGGAAAAGCCTCCCTCAAAGTCATAACGTTCCGTTATCTATATGCTCTCGATGCGAGCCCTGGATGACACATAACTCGGAGTAAAATAAGGCTCCTGGGCCAAGTACGTGTCGGATATCATATACCAGCAAACATTTCGTCATGTCCTTTCCTCCTCTCAAACTTGGACGGGCACAGTTGGCTCCGTCTACTCGGCGGACTGTCACATGCCTTTTAATACTCCAAAATGTTCCACACATCCAAGTTCATGTCTGGCGACATCATGGTGTCCCATAGGTCCGCTTGACCGGCATCGTTCCACGAGTTAATGAGCTCCGCCAGGTCATAGGGACCTGGCGTCAAGCCCGACAGGGTTGTGGATGTGGTGGCACTGTACATACTCGACGCCTGCTGGGGCGACGACGCCGGTAAATCAGTGGAAGCGGAGGTGCAACTGGTAGCCTCTCGCAGCAGACTGTGCTGGCGCAGCTTATAACGCGCGGTGAAGCGGCTGCGCCAGCCTTCGCTCCATCGGGGCCGCCGCATATTGTGGTAGCAGGGCATTTGGTACCACAGCTCGGTGGCTTTCTGGCGCAGCATGCTGCTTGTGACGGACCCTTCGCCTGTCATGGATTCTCTTTCAAAAACCCATCGAATAAGCTCATCCTCAAGATCCACCCACTTGGCGTCGCGATGGCGCTTGCGCTCGTCCACAAGCCGCAACGCCTCGTGGGTTACCTCACCGGCATCTAACGAGTCGTATTTATAGCCGAGGATCTCACTGACGGTGCTGGAGTTGAGATAGTACCCATACGTTTGCTGCCACCATGCCGAGGCATCGGCCTGCATCTTGGGCATGTCTGAGTCAAAGTACCAAGCTCGTAAGGCGCGTCGCTGGGCGTTGGTGATGGCCCTGCGGCGCCTCGTGTCCCGCATGGGGCTGCTGTCACCACTCTGATTGTTTGCCATATTAACTATAAGTGCGCTGGTCGTGCCATTAACGGGAGCACAGGCGTGGTTCCGTTCGTAATTCCGGATGAGGCAACAGGCAGGCTTGCAATGGATGAGAACGGCCAGATTAGACTGAAGAGACGACTGCAGATCAACCATTCAACCTATCAACCTGTCAATGCAACCTCGCGTACCTGCTTATGATCGGCGGCAGACACCCGGTAACCTGGTTCATCGTCACATATATCGTATTTCGTCTTGGGACTGAACGTCTAGTAATTGTCTTTATAGGACGAGCGCGTGTAATGCAGTTGATAGGTTGACAAGTCATCCTAGCCGCCTAAACAGGCAAGCCGCGCGACGCCCAGGATGGCTGATCCCCTTACTGCCACCGCCAGCGCCAAGAGTGCGGTGCCTGATGCAACCACCCCCGTCGTAAAAGAGACAGCTAACAGCATCGGGCCGTAGGGACTCGGCTCACGGCAACATACGACGGCACAAGGAATCACGTGAGCTTGAAGGGTCCCTAAAGAAGCCACCTGCTGCAAGCTTATGGTGGTTGGTGCGCCATGTCATCCCAGAAAAAGCGACCTCTTCGCCGGTGCGCGTCGAACGTGACCCCAGCCAAGATTCTATAGGGCTGTGGCGTCTGCCAAGGAATGCCCAGGCCGTCGACCCGTAGACGGTCGATCGACGAGGCGTAACCGTGCCATCCATGGTTCGCTAGAGAATTTGAGAGCCTACATCTCGCCCGAATAGCTGAAAGAGTTGTCCGTGTGTTCGCCAGCTGGATTGGGCAGGTCTAGAATAACTCTCGGTGTTGACGTTGTCCCGCTTATTACACTCATCGACAACGTCTGGCCCACTCAATCCGCTATAACGAACTTCTGCCACGTGCTTCTTGGACCCCTAACACAGGGTAATACTGTATGCAGGTGACGGAGCTAGCTTTCCAAACCCCTGGCTGCAGGATCTTGGCTTTGCCAATAGAACCACGGAGGACGGTTTTAGCCTGATCCTTGCGTCGCCCTTGCGGAGCGTAGTACTGTTATGCAGACCACCGCTAATCAGGGGTAAGCGGCTGTGCTCTGGCAACTTGAGCCACACTTGAAGCCATTGCTGTTGGTTTAGCCCTGTAAGCACTTGCGTGAGATTGTTGTTGAAGGCTGAGACCGACACAGTTGTAACAGCCACAGGGCAGCCGTATTATATATATTCTACCGTGTCCTTGTCTGCCTCACCTTAGGTCAACAATCTAAGACTTGAAAGGCAAGACGCAGGGGTTTAAAAACTCCCCGCGTCGATTTCCCAACTTGTGGAGCGGGACAAGTGCAGGGGTGACAGGCAAATGCAGGTCGAGCGCTTAAATGATACATATGGCTCAGATGGCCGGCCGGAAGGGCAAGACGCTGCATATGCGTTTCATGCTCAAAGTAGGGTCTCCAGAAAAAACGCGTCCTGGAACAGGCATGGAATGCGACACAATACTCTAAACTAGCAACAAATCAAGCATAGACAAATGATGCGTTGCTGGAATAAGCTTGGCCGCCTTCACGAGCCCCAAAATAGTTCTATCGAGCTGTCAGCCTCACCTCAGTCCAGTGCCGGCCCCAGACTTGTCATTACGGATTGTCACACGTGTGCATAAGCCTCAGCTGAGGCCACAGCTAAGAAAACATGTTGTGCTCTTTGCATACAGGCCGCGCTAGCTCATGTCCTTTATAGCTGCCTGCCAAACGCCTATTCTGATGTCACGGAGAAGCATCTTGCGTGTAACAGAGGTTGGCAACGGACTGGGCCCATGACAAGAGCTGACCGTTTTTTTTCAGCTGCAATATTACCAAACTCTGGGCGTAGAATCATGACATTTCCGTGCCTGATCACGATCTAAGCCTCGGAGCAATCCCTGTAATCCGATGGAGTGTTTGTCTTGCGAAGGCTTTTTCCTAGTACAATCAGATCCCCTATCCTGAGTTAGTTCCTTTCCGCTGTCATGATGATCAAGAAATGTTCATGCGTACGGCTTCTTTTGCTCGAATGTCTGAGTTGATTTGCCAGAGTTGATTTGTTTTGCTATTTTGATTCCCCCTTTCTGGACGGCAGTTCCACATCATGGCGCTGTTTTCCTCTCTAGCAAGCAGCGACGGCTCGTCGCCACCTTATTCGCTCGAACTGGCTACTCCAATGTCGTCGGACTCCAGCATGAGTCTGCACGGCTCCGACAGCAACGCAGAGCAGAGCGATTCGACCAATGATAGTATAGACGACAGCGTCTATGATGATCGCACTACTATTGCTCTAGCTGCACCTTATGCGAACGATGCTGTTCCTCTAATCCTTAGTTATAAAGACGTTCAAGATTGCATCCCGGTGCCTGTCGGGATATACACCCAGGCCACCATCTTGAAGCAGGAGTATCTGAAGCACTTAGCTCTGGGCACCCCAGAGACCCAGGCTTCCATCATCACGACATCTACGGAACTGATTGCAGGATATTTGCAATTCAGTCTCGGAGCCGGTGATTCTGCACATTTAGTTGCACTGTTCCTGCTCAAATATTTTGCCTTCAAACACATTGGCACAAATGACATTCATGGCGTCGTCAGTAGGCTTTCTGTGGATAACAAAGCCAAAGCGGGCATACTTGGCGCGTATTTCAGGGCTCGAAACACTCTTTGCCCGTTCATTACGCAAACCCAACCTGCGCTGTTTCGTTCGGCGAAGAATGGCTCTACCAATTTGTGCGCCCTA
>CM051468.1:14493853-14686353 GCA_028015225.1 Carex myosuroides | reverse complement strand
CTAAACCCTAAACCCTAAACCCTAAACCCTAAACCCTAAACCCTAAACCCTAAACCCTAAACCCTAAACCCTAAACCCTAAACCCTAAACCCTAAACCCTAAACCCTAAACCCTAAACCCTAAACCCTAAACCCTAAACCCTAAACCCTAAACCCTAAACCCTAAACCCTAAACCCTAAACCCTAAACCCTAAACCCTAAACCCTAAACCCTAAACCCTAAACCCTAAACCCTAAACCCTAAACCCTAAACCCTAAACCCTAAACCCTAAACCCTAAACCCTAAACCCTAAACCCTAAACCCTAAACCCTAAACCCTAAACCCTAAACCCTAAACCCTAAACCCTAAACCCTAAACCCTAAACCCTAAACCCTAAACCCTAAACCCTAAACCCTAAACCCTAAACCCTAAACCCTAAACCCTAAACCCTAAACCCTAAACCCTAAACCCTAAACCCTAAACCCTAAACCCTAAACCCTAAACCCTAAACCCTAAACCCTAAACCCTAAACCCTAAACCCTAAACCCTAAACCCTAAACCCTAAACCCTAAACCCTAAACCCTAAACCCTAAACCCTAAACCCTAAACCCTAAACCCTAAACCCTAAACCCTCAACCCTCAACCCTCAACCCTCAACCCTCAACCCAGAACCCTGAACCCTCAACCCGGAACCCGGAACCCCGAACCCCGAACCCCGAACCCCGAACCCCGAACCCCGAACCCCCAACCCCCAACCCCCAACCCCCAACCCGAACCCGAACCCGAACCCGAACCCTCAACCCTGAACCCTGAACCCTCAACCCTCAACCCTCAACCCTCAACCCTGAACCCTCAACCCTCGACCCTCAACCCTCAACCCTCAACCCTGAACGAAAACAGCAAGTACAACATGAAAAACAACTAGAAGAAGATTAAATACAACATGTAGTAGACGATAAAAGCCAACTAGTAGAACAAGAAAGACAACCAATGCAACGCGAAAGACGGCTAGAAGATGAAGAATTACAACTAGCATAATATGAAATACACCTAGAATAATATGTAATACAACTAGAATAATATGAAATACAACTAGAAGAAGGTGAAATATAACCTGTATAGATGAAATGCAACCTGTAGAACATGAAAGACAAATAGTAGAAAACGAAATACAACTAGAAAAAGATGAAATACATCCAGTAGTAGACAAAAACAACAAGTAGGACACGAAAGACAACTAGAAGAATATAAAATACAACATGTAGTAGACGATTAAAGGTAACTAGTAGACCAAGAACGACAACCAATGCAACGCGAAAGCCGACTAGAAGAAGATGAAATACAACTAGTATAATATGAAATACAACTAGAAGAAGATGAAATACAACTAGAATAATGTGAAATACAACTAGAAAAATATGAAATACAACCTGTAGTAGACGAAAAACAACCAGTAGAACATTAAAGACAACTAGTAGAAATTGAAATACAACTAGAAGAGGATAAAATACAACATGTAGTAGTCCATTAAAGCCAACAAGTAGAGGAAGAAAGACAACCAGTGCAACGTGAAAGACCACTAGAAGAAAATAAAATATACCCAGAATAATATGAAATACAACTAGAAAAAGATGAAATACAACTAGATGAAAATGAAATACAACCTGTAGTAAACGAAAACAGCAAGTACAACATGAAAAACAACTAGAAGAAGATTAAATACAACATGTAGTTGACGATAAAAGCCAACTAGTAGAACAAGAAAGACGAACAGTGCAACGTGAAAGACAACTAGTAGAACAAGAAAGACAAACAGTGCAACGTGAAAGACAGCTAGAAGAAGATGAAATGCATATACAAGAAAGTAAATACAACTAGAATAATATGAAATACAACTAGACGAAGATGAAATACAACCTGTATAGATGAAAGGCAACCAGTAGAACATGAAAAATAACTAGTAGAAAATGAAATACAACTTGGAGAAGATGAAATATATCATGTAGTAGACGAAAACAACAAGTAGAACACGAAAGACAACTAGAAGAATATAAAATTCAACTTGCAGTAGACGATTAAAGATAACGAGAAGACCAAGAAAGACAACCAATGTAACGCGAAAGACGGCTAGAAGAAGATGAAATACAACTACCATAATATGAAATAAAACTAGAAGAAGACGACATACAACTAGAATTATATGAAATGCAACTAGAAGAACATGAAATACAACCTGTAGTATGCGAAAGACAACCAGTAGAACATCGAAGACAACTAGTAGAAATTGAAATAGAAGAAAATGAAATACATCCCGACGAAAACTATAAGTAGAACATGGAAGACAACTAAATGAAGATGTAATACATCATGTAGTAGACGATAAAAGCCAACTAGTAGAACAAGAAAGACAACCAATGCAACGCGAAAGACGGCTTGAAGATGAAGAATTACAACTAGCATAATATGAAATACACCTAGAATAATATGTAATACAACTAGAATAATATGAAATACAACTAGAAGAATGTGAAATATAACCTGTATAGATGAAATGCAACCTGTAGAACATGAAAGACAAATAGTAGAAAACGAAATACAACTAGAAAAAGATGAAATACATCCAGTAGTAGACGAAAACAACAAGTAGGACACGAAAGACAACTAGAAGAATATAAAATACAACATGTAGTAGACGATTAAAGATAACTAGTAGACCAAGAACGACAACCAATGCAACGCGAAAGACGACTAGAAGAAGATGAAATACAACTAGTATAATATGAAATACAACTAGAAGAAGATGAAATACAACTAGAATAATATGAAATACAACTAGAAAAATATGAAATACAACCTGTAGTAGACGAAAAACAACCAGTAGAACATTAAAGACAACTAGTAGAAATTGAAATACAACTAGAAGAGGATAAAATACAACATGTAGTAGTCCATTAAAGCCAACAAGTAGAGGAAGAAAGACAACCAGTGCAACGTGAAAGACAACTTGAAGAAAATAAAATATATCCAGAATAATATGAAATACAGCTAGAAAAAGATGAAATACAACTAGATGAAAATGAAATACAACCTGTAGTAAACGAAAACTGCAAGTACAACATGAAAAACAACTAGAAGAAGATTAAATACAACATGTAGTAGACGATAAAATCCAATAGTAGGACAAGAAAGACAAACAGTGCAACGTGAAAGACAGCTAGAAGAAGATGAAATACAGATATAATAAAGTAAATACAACTAGAATAATATGAAATACAACTAGACGAAGATGAAATACAACCTGTATAGATGAAAGACAACCAGTAGAACATGAAAAATAACTAGTAGAAAATGAAATACAACTTGAAGAAGATGAAATTCATCCTGTAGTAGACGAAAACAACAAGTAGAACACGAAAGATAACTAGAAGAATATAAAATTCAACTCGTAGTAGACGATTAAAGATAACGAGAAGACCAAGAAAGACAACCAATGTAACGCGAAAGACGGCTAGAAGAAGATGAAATACAACTACCATAATATGAAATAAAACTAGAAGAAGACGACATACAACTAGAATTATAAGAAATGCAACTAGAAGAACATGAAATACAACCTGTAGTATGCGAAAGACAACCAGTAGAACATCGAAGACAACTAGTAGAAATTGAAATAGAAGAAAATGAAATACATCCCGACGAAAACTATAAGTAGAACATGGAAGACAACTAAATGAAGATGAAATACATCATGTAGTAGACGATAAAAGCCAACTAGAAGAACAAGAAAGACAACCAATGCAACGCGAAAGACGGCTTGAAGATGAAGAATTACAACTAGCATAATATGAAATACACCTAGAATAATATGTAATACAACTAGAATAATATGAAATACAACTAGAAGAAGGTGAAATATAACCTGTATAGATGAAATGCAACCTGTACAACATGAAAGACAAATAGTAGAAAACGAAATACAACTAGAAAAAGATGAAATACATCCAGTAGTAGACGAAAACAACAAGTAGGACACGAAAGACAACTAGAAGAATATAAAATACAACATGTAGTAGACGATTAAAGATAACTAGTAGACCAAGAACGACAACCAATGCAACGCGAAAGACGACTAGAAGAAGATGAAATACAACTAGTATAATATGAAATACAACTAGAAGAAGATGAAATACAACTAGAATAATATGAAATACAACTAGAAAAATATGAAATACAACCTGTAGTAGACGAAAAACAACCAGTAGAACATTAAAGACAACTAGTAGAAATTGAAATACAACTAGAAGAGGATAAAATACAACATGTAGTAGTCCATTAAAGCCAACAAGTAGAGGAAGAAAGACAACCAGTGCAACGTGAAAGACAACTTGAAGAAAATAAAATATATCCAGAATAATATGAAATACAGCTAGAAAAAGATGAAATACAACTAGATGAAAATGAAATACAACCTGTAGTAAACGAAAACTGCAAGTACAACATGAAAAACAATAGAAAAGATTAAATACAACATGTAGTAGACGATAAAATCCAATAGTAGAACAAGAAAGACAAACAGTGCAACGTGAAAGACAGCTAGAAGAAGATGAAATACAGATATAAGAAAGTAAATACAACTAGAATAATATGAAATACAACTAGACGAAGATGAAATACAACCTGTATAGATGAAAGACAACCAGTAGAACATGAAAAATAACTAGTAGAAAATGAAATACAACTTGAAGAAGATGAAATTCATCCTGTAGTAGACGAAAACAACAAGTAGAACACGAAAGATAACTAGAAGAATATAAAATTCAACTCGTAGTAGACGATTAAAGATAACGAGAAGACCAAGAAAGACAACCAATGTAACGCGAAAGACGGCTAGAAGAAGATGAAATACAACTACCATAATATGAAATAAAAATATGAAATAAAACTACCATAATATGAAATAAACCCTAAACCCTAAACCCGAAACCCCAAACCCGAAACCCGAAACCCGAAACCCCAAACCCCAAACCCCAAACCCGAAACCCCAAACCCCAAACCCCAAACCCCAAACCCCAAACCCCAAACCCGAAACCCCAAACCCCAAACCCCAAACCCCAAACCCCAAACCCCAAACCCCAAACCCCAAACCCCAAACCCCAAACCCCAAACCCCAAACCCCAAAACCCAAAACCCCAAAACCCCAAACCCCAAACCCCAAACCCCAAACCCCAAACCCCAAACCCCAAACCCCAAACCCCAAACCCCAAACCCCAAACCCCAAACCCCAAACCCCAAACCCTCAACCCCAAACCCTCAACCCTCAACCCTCAACCCTCAACCCTCAACCCTCAACCCTCAACGAAAACAGCAAGTACAACATGAAAAACAACTAGAAGAAGATTAAATACAACATGTAGTAGACGATAAAAGCCCACTAGTAGAACAAGAAAGACAACCAATGCAACGCGAAAGACGGCTAGAAGATGAAGAATTACAACTAGCATAATATGAAATACACCTAGAATAATATGTAATACAACTAGAATAATATGAAATACAACTAGAAGAAGGTGAAATATAACCTGTATAGATGAAATGCAACCTGTAGAACATGAAAGACAAATAGTAGAAAACGAAATACAACTAGAAAAAGATGAAATACATCCAGTAGTAGACGAAAACAACAAGTAGGACACGAAAGACAACTAGAAGAATATAAAATACAACATGTAGTAGACGATTAAAGATAACTAGTAGACCAAGAACGAAAACCAATGCAACGCGAAAGACGACTAGAAGAAGATGAAATACAACTAGTATAATATGAAATACAACTAGAAGAAGATGAAATACAACTAGAATAATGTGAAATACAACTAGAAAAATATGAAATACAACCTGTAGTAGACGAAAAACAACCAGTAGAACATTAAAGACAACTAGTAGAAATTGAAATACAACTAGAAGAGGATAAAATACAACATGTAGTAGTCCATTAAAGCCAACAAGTAGAGGAAGAAAGACAACCAGTGCAACGTGAAAGACCACTAGAAGAAAATAAACTATACCCAGAATAATATGAAATACAACTAGAAAAAGATGAAATACAACTACATGAAAATGAAAAACAACCTGTAGTAAACGAAAACAGCAAGTACAACATGAAAAACAACTAGAAGAAGATTAAATACAACATGTAGTTGACGATAAAAGCCAACTAGTAGAACAAGAAAGACGAACAGTGCAACGTGAAAGACAACTAGTAGAACAAGAAAGACAAATAGTGCAACGTGAAAGACAGCTAGAAGAAGATGAAATGCATATATAAGAAAGTAAATACAACTAGAATAATATGAAATACAACTAGACGAAGATGAAATACAACCTGTATAGATGAAAGACAACCAGTAGAACATGAAAAATAACTAGTAGAAAATGAAATACAACTTGGAGAAGATGAAATACATCCTGTAGTAGACGAAAACAACAAGTAGAACACGAAAGACAACTAGAAGAATATAAAATTCAACTTGCAGTAGACGATTAAAGATAACGAGAAGACCAAGAAAGACAGCCAATGTAACACGAAAGACGGCTAGAAGAAGATGAAATACAACTACCATAATATGAAATAAAACTAGAAGAAGACGACATACAACTAGAATTATATGAAATGCAACTAGAAGAACATGAAATACAACCTGTAGTATGCGAAAGACAACCAGTAGAACATCGAAGACAACTAGTAGAAATTGAAATAGAAGAAAATGAAATACATCCCGACGAAAACTATAAGTAGAACATGGAAGACAACTAAATGAAGATGAAATACATCATGTAGTAGACGATAAAAGCCAACTAGTAGAACAAGAAAGACAACCAATGCAACGCGAAAGACGGCTTGAAGATGAAGAATTACAACTAGCATAATATGAAATACACCTAGAATAATATGTAATACAACTAGAATAATATGAAATACAACTAGAAGAAGGTGAAATATAACTTGTATAGATGAAATGCAACCTGTAGAACGTGAAAGACAAATAGTAGAAAACGAAATACAACTAGAAAAAGATGAAATACATCCAGTAGTAGACGAAAACAACAAGTAGGACACGAAAGACAACTAGAAGAATATAAAATACAACATGTAGTAGACGATTAAAGATAACTAGTAGACCAAGAACGACAACCAATGCAACGCGAAAGACGACTAGAAGAAGATGAAATACAACTAGTATAATATGAAATACAACTAGAAGAAGATGAAATACAACTAGAATAATATGAAATACAACTAGAAAAATATGAAATACAACCTGTAGTAGACGAAAAACAACCAGTAGAACATTAAAGACAACTAGTAGAAATTGAAATACAACTAGAAGAGGATAAAATACATGTAGTAGTCCATTAAAGCCAACAAGTAGAGGAAGAAAGACAACCAGTGCAACGTGAAAGACAACTTGAAGAAAATAAAATATATCCAGAATAATATGAAATACAGCTAGAAAAAGATGAAATACAACTAGATGAAAATGAAATACAACCTGTAGTAAACGAAAACTGCAAGTACAACATGAAAAACAACTAGAAGAAGATTAAATACATGTAGTAGACGATAAAATCCAATAGTAGAACAAGAAAGACAAACAGTGCAACGTGAAAGACAGCTAGAAGAAGATGAAATACAGATATAAGAAAGTAAATACAACTAGAATAATATGAAATACAACTAGACGAAGATGAAATACAACCTGTATAGATGAAAGACAACCAGTAGAACATGAAAAATAACTAGTAGAAAATGAAATACAACTTGAAGAAGATGAAATTCATCCTGTAGTCGACGAAAACAACAAGTAGAACACGAAAGATAACTAGAAGAATATAAAATTCAACTCGTAGTAGACGATTAAAGATAACGAGAAGACCAAGAAAGACAACCAATGTAACGCGAAAGACGGCTAGAAGAAGATGAAATACAACTACCATAATAAGAAATAAAACTAGAAGAAGACGACATACAACTAGAATTATATGAAATGCAACTAGAAGAACATGAAATACAACCTGTAGTATGCGAAACACAACCAGTAGAACATCGGAGACAACTAGTAGAAATTGAAATAGAAGAAAATGAAATACAGCCCGACGAAAACTATAAGTAGAACATGGAAGACAACTAAATGAAGATGAAATACAACATGTAGTAGACGATAAAAGCCAACTAGTAGAACAAGAAAGACAACCAACGCAACGCGAAAGAGGCTAGAAGATGAAGAATTACAACTTGCATAATATGAAATACACCTAGAATAATATGTAATACAACTAGAATAATATGAAATACAACTAGAAAAATATGAAATACAACCTGTAGTAGACAAAAAACAACCAGTAGAACATTAAAGACAACAAGTAGACGAAGAAAGACAACCAGTGCAACGTGAAAGACAACTAGAAGAAAATAAAATATATCCAGAATAATATGAAATACAACTAGAAAAAGATGAAATACAACTAGAATAGTATGAAATACAACTAGATGAAAATGAAATACAACCTGTAGTAAACGAAAACAGCAAGTACAACATGAAAAACAACTAGAAGAAGATTAAATACAACATGTAGTAGACGATAAAATCCAACTAGTAGAACAAGAAAGACGAACAGTGCAACGTGAATGACAGCTAGAAGAAGATGAAATACAGATATATGAAAGTAAATACAACTAGAATAATATGAAATACAACTAGACGAAGATGAAATACAACCTGTATAGATGAAAGACAACCAGTAGAACATGAAAAATAACTAGTAGAAAATGAAATACAACTTGAAGAAGATGAAATACATCATGTAGTAGACAAAAACTACAAGTAGAACACGAAAGACAACTAGAAGAATATAAAATTCAACTTGCAGTAGACGATTAAAGATAACGAGTAGACCAAGAAAGACAACCAATGTAACGCGAAAGACGGCTAGAAGAAGATGAAATACAACAACCATAATATGAAATAAAACTAGAAGAAGACGACATACAACTAGAATTATATGAAATGCAACTAGAAGAACATGAAATATAACCTGTAGTATGCGAAAGACAACCAGTAGAACATCGAAGACAACTAGTAGAAATTGAAATAGAAGAAAATGAAATACATCCCGACGAAAACTATAAGTAGAACATGGAAGACAACTAAATGAAGATGAAATACAACATGTAGTAGACGATAAAAGCCAACTAGTAGAACAAGAAAGACAACCAATGCAAAGCGAAAGACGGCTAGAAGATGAAGAATTACAACTAGCATAATATGAAATACACCTAGAATAATATGTAATACAACTAGAATAATATGAAATACAACTAGAAGAAGGTGAAATATAACCTGCATAGATGAAATACAACCTGTAGAACATGAAAGACAAATAGTAGAAAACGACATACAACTAGAAAAAAGATGAAATACATCCAGTAGTAGACGAAAACAACAAGTAGGACACGAAAGACAACTAGAAGAATATAAAATACAACATGTAGTAGACGATTAAAGATAACTAGTAGACCAAGAACGACAACCAATGCAACGCGAAAGACGACTAGAAGAAGATGAAATACAACTAGTATAATATGAAATACAACTAGAAGAAGATGAAATACAACTAGAACAATATGAAATACAACTAGAAAAATATGAAATACAACCTGTAGTGGACGAAAAACAACCAGTTGAACATTAAAGACAACTAGTAGAAATTGAAATACAACTAGAAGAGGATAAAATACAACATGTAGTAGTCCATTAAAGCCAACAAGTAGAGGAAGAAAGACAACCAGTGCAACGTGAAAGACAACTAGAAGAAAATAAAATATATCCAGAATAACATGAAATACCGCTAGAAAAAGATGAAATACAACTAGACTAGTATGAATACAACTAGATGAAAATGAAATACAACCTGTAGTAAAGGAAAACAGCAAGTACAACATGAAAAACAACTAGAAGAAGATTAAATACAACATGTAGTAGACGATAAAAGCCAACTAGTAGAACAAGAAAGACGAACAGTGCAACGTGAAAGACAGCTAGAAGAAGATGAAATACAGATATAAGAAAGTAAATACAACTAGAATAATATGAAATACAACTAGACGAAGATGAAATACAACCTGTATAGATGAAAGACAACCAGTAGAACATGAAAAGTAACTAGTAGAAAATGAAATACAACTTGAAGAAGATGAAATTCATCCTGTAGTAGACGCAAACAACAAGTACAACACGAAAGACAACTAGAAGAATATAAAATTCAACTTGCAGTAGACGATTAAAGATAACGAGAAGACCAAGAAAGACAACCAATGTTACATTATGAATCCTTGATTTAATTAAAAATACATAAAAGGGCCTATTTGTGAAGATTTATTTTTAAATTATGCAATATTATAAAATTGGAGGGACCTATGTGCAAAAGTGCCAAATATTAAACATGACAACCTTTCTTCTTATCTTTATTTTCTACCATTTTAACATCTAATATCGTGAGGGGCTAGGTCTTGGCCGAACTAAAGAGAAAAAGAGAGAAAGAGAGAAATTGAACGCGAAATCTGATCGGAATCGTCGGAAATCGGAGATTCGAGCTAATTAGACGATCGTGATCAGTGCTAAAGCTTCAATTTGGTATATATCTTCCTTCTTTACAATCTTTTGAAAACCCTAAGTTGTTCGAATTGATATATTTCTTTGAGAATTCGAATTTAAGTTCGATTGATTCGATATAACTCGATATTCGGTTTGATTTGGATTGAATCGATTGATTTTGTTTGGGAAATTGGAAATGGAATTAGGGTTTGGTAAAAATGGTGGGATTTGGGGAAATTACTGAATTTTCAGGTGTTATGCACCATTTGGATCTGAATTGATCGAGTTATAATCGTTTGAACATCTCGATTCGTATTGTTCGATTGAATTATTCGTTTGGGTTGATTTTGGAATTAGGGTTTTATGCCAAATTGTATACCAATTGAATATATGGTTTAAGGTGTCGATTCTCGATAACCTAGATGTAATATACCTTCTGAACCGATAATACGTAGCAAGGGTTAACCATGTCGAACCTCGATCAAAACAAAATCTGGAGGTGAATCGGGCGAAAATGACAATAAAATCTGTCCAAATCCAGACTGGCCGGCCATTGGTGTGGCTGTACAAAATTCTACATTCCGAATTTGGATGTGTTTCCTTCATGAAAGTTGTAGATATTTTCGTTCTGGTTCAGTCAAGCTTTGATTCACCCAAATCGGAGTCTGTATGACAAAGATATGGCCAAAATACGAACTGTGTGTCACAGATGTAATTTTTGTGCGGCCTTCACAAATTTCCTGCGGCCCGCACGAGGAACCGCAAAACTCTCGGACAAATCCGTGCGGCCCGCACAGAATCCGTGCGGCCCGCACAAAAAGGATGTTTTGCTCTTTTGCTTAAATTCTGAAAATGTGTATTTTGTATTATCTAAACCTAATTGGTTGAACCATGACTTAAACCTATACCATTAGGACCCGAATACGAACATTAGATCGTGTTTAACCTAACTTAACTCGGTTTAACCTACGGAATACCAATCGAATGTTTTAATCGAGTCTAAACGTATAAATAGGTGGTAAACCTACGAGGCATCGGATCTCGGGATCGTTCGAGACGCCTGAGCCTTAGACGAGTGCACTATATACTCAGGTGCGGGGTTTCTGGACTTGTTTGATAGTTTATATTCAGAATTAAACTGTGTTTCTATTGACATGTTGATTATTGGTTGAATTGCATTATCGGATTGTGTTGCATATGCATTGCATTGCCCTAATTAATTGAAACTCGGATTGTTTATCTGATTGATCTGCATGCTGGTATGGTTGTTATTTGTGTATTGATCTGAATGATCTAATTTGGAATTGAAAGTCACCGTGATTTATATCACCATCGGTTGGTGGATATGGTATTACCGTCCCCCATCGTGGCGACGACACCCAGGGGGTGTGTTCGGATTTGTCAAGGTCTATGCATGGACTTTGACGACCCAGTATTCTAAAGCTTTAGTTTGTCTGGCCCTCAGCAGTTCCCAGTACCGGTTGGGATGAGGGGTAAGTGACTCTGTATTATGAATTGGACTATATGTGACTTGTGTATCGGATGGCATTACCCAGGGGGTGAATGCGTTTGAATGGTCGATTGGTTTACATGTATCGGAGGCATTACCCAGGGGGTGAATGTGGTTGGATTGACATTTGGTTTTTATATGAATTTTTCCGGATATGAAATGGAACCAGACTTTTATTTACACGGTTAAACCTGTAACTACCAGATCTTCTGAATCCGAGTTAAACCAAATATTGTGTGATTGAATTTCGATTTGGCAATTCCTAAGTTGGATTTCATTTGGCTTATTGATGTCGGTTTTATGCGTGCATGTTTATATATATCATTATGAACTATTCTGAGCTTTATTTGTGCTTTATTTTTGAATATAATCTGTGATTGCAAGTCCAGGAGCGAAACGTGGCAAATTTATCGCACTGAGAATTTATTTCTCACCCCCTCTTTGGGTTATCTTTTCAGGTTCCGGGTCAGCAGATCAGAGAGAGACACGAGGTCGGTAGGCCTGGTTATTCCGCTGCTTAGACTGTCTGGTATGGTGACATCAGAGATTATGTATATAGTTATGTTTTGGTGATGTACATATATAGTCTCTATGTCATTTTGTGGTACGTATCCATCGAGATACGGGGTTGTATGATATTACCTGACCAGCTGGGATTTATGTTATTTGTTTGTTTGGTTGTTTGTTTATGTTTTCAGTTCTTATTATATCGTAATTGCCTAGTAGGCATACGGGCAACCGTATGTCTACGGCAGGAGAGCACCTGTCGCGCCTCGTTGGGCTGCGGGGTGTGACAACCAATGTAACGCGAAAGACGGCTAGAAGAAGATGAAATACAACTACCATAATATGAAATAAAACTAGAAGAAGACGACATACAACTAGAATTATATGAAATGCAACTAGAAGAACATGAAATACAACCTGTAGTATGCGAAAGACAACCAGTAGAACATCGAAGACAACTAGTAGAAATTGAAATAGAAGAAAATGAAATACATCCCGACAAAAACTATAAGTAGAACATGGAAGACAACTAAATGAAGATGAAATACAACATGTAGTAGACGATAAAAGCCAACTAGTAGAACAAGAAAGACAACCAATGCAACGCGAAGGACGGCTAGAAGATGAAGAATTACAACTAGCATAATATGAAATACACCTAGAATAATATGTAATACAACTAGAATAATATGAAATACAACTAGAAGAAGGTGAAATATAACCTGCATAGATGAAATACAACATGTAGAACATGAAAGACAAATAGTAGAAAACGACATACAACTAGAAAAAAGATGAAATACATCCAGTAGTAGACGAAAACAACAAGTAGGACACGAAAGACAACTAGAAGAATATAAACTACAACATGTAGTAGACGATTAAAGATAACTAGTAGACCAAGAACGACAACCAATGCAACGCGAGAGACGACTAGAAGGAGATGAAATACAACTAGTATAATATGAAATACAACTAGAAGAAGATGAAATACAACTAGAATAATATGAAATACAACTAGAAAAATATGAAATACAACCTGTAGTAGACGAAAAACAACCAGTTGAACATTAAAGAAAACTAGTAGAAATTGAAATACAACTAGAAGAGGATAAAATACAACATGTAGTAGTCCATTAAAGCCAACAAGTAGAGGAAGAAAGACAACCAGTGCAACGTGAAAGACAACTAGAAGAAAATAAAATATATCCAGAATAACATGAAATACCGCTAGAAAAAGATGAAATACAACTAGACTAGTATGAATATAACTAGATGAAAATGAAATACAACCTGTAGTAAACGAAAACAGCAAGTACAACATGAAAAACAACTATAAGAAGATTAAATACAACATGTAGTAGACGATAAAAGCCAACTAGTAGAACAAGAAAGACGAACAATGCAACGTGAAAGACAGCTAGAAGAAGATGAAATACAGATATAAGAAAGTAAATACAACTAGAATAATATGAAATACAACTAGACGAAGATGAAATACAACCTGTATAGATGAAAGACAACCAGTAGAACATGAAAAGTAACTAGTAGAAAATGAAATACAACTTGAAGAAGATGAAATTCATCCTGTAGTAGACGCAAACAACAAGTAGAACACGAAAGACAACTAGAAGAATATAAAATTCAACTTGCAGTAGACGATTAAAGATAACGAGAAGACCAAGAAAGACAACCAATGTAACGCGAAAGACGGCTAGAAGAAGATGAAATACAACTACCATAATATGAAATAAAACTAGAAGAAGACGACATACAACTAGAATTATATGAAATGCAACTAGAAGAACATGAAATACAACCTGTAGTATGCGAAAGACAACCAGTAGAACATCGAAGACAACTAGTAGAAATTGAAATACAAGAAAATGAAATACATCCCGATGAAAACTATAAGTAGAACATGGAAGACAACTAAATGAAGATGAAATACAACATATAGTAGACGATAAAAGCCAACTAGTAGAACAAGAAAGACAACCAATGCAACGCGAAAGACGGCTAGAAGATGAAGAATCACAACTAGCATAATACGAAATACACCTAGAATAATATGTAATACAACTAGAATAATATGAAATACAACTAGAAGAAGGTGAAATATAACCTGCATAGATGAAATACAACCTGTAGAACATGAAAGACAAATAGTAGAAAACGACATAAAACTAGAAAAAAGATGAAATACATCCAGTAGTAGACGAAAACAACAAGTAGGACACGAAAGACAACTAGAAGAATATAAACTACAACATGTAGTAGACGATTAAAGATAACTAGTAGACCAAGAACGACAACCAATGCAACGCGAAACACGACTAGAAGAAGATGAAATACAACTAGTATAATATGAAATACAACTAGAAGAAGATGAAATACAACTAGAATAATATGAAATACAACTAGAAAAATATGAAATACAACCTGTAGTAGACGAAAAACAACCAGTAGAACATTAAAGACAACTAGTAGAAATTGAGATTTTTTTTTTAAATAGAATTACTGTAAAATCATTTAACGGAACCAGCCTTTCCTGTTTCAATTTTAGAAATCTAGCCTCCACCGATCCTAGGGACCGGTGGAGCAGAAAAAACCCAAGCTACACCGGTCCTAGGGACCTGTGGAGCATGTTTTGCACTGCCACACCTATTACACCAACGACCACACGGAAAACACCCTGCACCGATCCGCAGGATCGGTGGAGCTTCAAAAATGCCTCCACCGGTCCTGTGGATCGGTGTAGGCAGGTTTAGGGTTAAAACGAGCAGCCGCACCCTTCTTCCCCTCTCTTCTTCTCTTCCCAGCCTCCATTCTTCTCTCTTCTTTCTTCTTTTTTTCATTTTTTCGTTTTTTTCAAATTCAATAGAGGAGTTGCCATATGAACAGATCGCCACCACCATTGTACTCAGCATCATCTTCTGATTATTATTGTGAGTTTTTTTTACTCATCTGTTTATATTTAGTGTTGTAAAATTGAAAAATATTTGGAGTTAATTTGGTGTTTGAATTTTGTTCAGCAAAATGTCACTGCTATTGATCAATGTGTATTATGGTGGTAACCTCCAAAGCACTTCAACAGGTGTTGGTTATGACATAGGGGCTGCATTTACCTTTACCGTATCTGATTCTACCAGTTTTGCTGTTATAAAACGGCAAATATACGTTGGACTTGAATTGCTTCCAAGTCGAGTCAAATTGACAATCAGGGTACGTATGAACACAGCACAACCCGGATCGTACCATTTCTCACTATTTCGGATAGAAAATGAGGAAACTTGGGATGTCATTAAACAAACTGCAGCTCAAGTGGCTGGATTTAAGGTTATAGAATTGGTAGCTGAGGCACACCAGGGTAGAAACCAAATCAGTTATGATCCGTGTCCAGATAGTTTGCCTGGAGGTAGTAACACACCGTCGGTTCAGACCGGCTTTCATCCTGACTCGGGCAGTGTACCTGTACCCACCTACACACCTCCGGTTCAGGCTGGTGATGACCCTTGTGAGCAATCAGATCGAGACAATGAATCTGATACAAGTTCTTTTGATGATGACGATTCTGATGAAGCATGGGACGCAGATATGGACGAATTTGAGGCTGAAATGAACGCCCGAGAAGTATTGAAGGATTGGCACGAGTCGATCCCATTCCTCAATCGAGGACTTAAGCATCCATGTTCATCATTCAACGATGAATTGCCAATGCCATACAAGGATCGTGCATTTTTTGCGAACCCCCCCAGGTTAGATGAAAAATTTGCTGAAGGTCAAATGTTTGAATCCAAAGCCAAACTAAAATCAGAACTTGCTGATTTTCACCTACCCCGAAACACAGAGTTGGAAGTGCTAAACAGCAGCAAAACTAAGTATAGAGTTAAATGTAAATCTTCTAAATGCCAATGGAAATTGTATGCAATTGTATGTCCAACAGGTGCATGGACAATTTCCACCAACCCGTTTATCCATACATGTTTTGGAAGTGCTGAAAGGTTGGATAGTCATCAAATGACTGCCAGAGTAATTGCTGATATTATTAAACCGGCTTTGAAAGATGATCTGGAGATGTCCATTAAAGCGGTCAAGCATATGGTTAAAGTTAAATTTGGGTCAGTAACGCCCTCGTATAACAAGTTGTGGAGAGGTAGGGAACTTGCAATTGCCGACTTGTTTGGGAGCTGGGAGAAGTCTTACGAGATGCTGCCATCGTTGTTGGGTGCCATCAAAGCATCTAATCCAGGTACACAGTACCTAATAGAACATGGACCATCATAAGATTATAATATCAATATTTTCAACCGGGTTGCATGGGCATATGGGCCATGCATTGAAGCATGGCCTCATCTTCGACCCGTTATCAGTGTTGATGCCGGGTTCTTATCCGGAAGATACAAGGGTAAACTTTTTATGGCTTGTGCTTACGATGCAGAGCAACAACTCTTGCCACTTGCATTTGCAATTTGTGAAAAAGAGTCTATAGAAAATTGGGGTTGGTTTATGAATTGGCTGCGTATCAATGTTGTCGGGCCAGGAAGAATCTGCGTTATCTCGGACCAGCACCTTGGTATACGAGGGGTGTTTGAGGCTCCTAATCTGGGATGGTGTGAGGAAAACGGTGAACCTGTCCACCGACTGTGTTCACAGCATATTTGTGAAAATATTTGGAAAAAATACCCTCAAAAGTGGATCAAAACTGTATTCAAAAAATATGTTGAGAAGAAAAAAATCTGGAGATTTGAAGAGGGGATGGAAAGAATTAGGCAAAGAGATGCAGACGTATATGACTACATTATGAAATTTGGTAAACGGCTCCGCAACTCTGATGCAGAGCCTTTGGCTTTGCATAAGTGGGCACAAGTGCATGATGGATTCCTCAATCGATGGGGTATAATGACAAGTAATGGCTCTGAGGTACTAAACAGTGTATTTAGGATTGCCAGGCAACTACCTGTGTGTGCAATTGTTGAAAAGACCTTTTATAAGTGCGTCGACTGGTTTGTAAATAGGCGGGAGGCCGCGATTGGATGGGAGGCATCGGGATTGGATTTTTCAATGAACATTACACTTCTTTTACATCGTCGTAATGAGAAAGCAAGGAAACATGATGTAAGACCGATGTATTATGGCCATAACAGCTATGAGGTTATTGATAAAAATGGAATTCTCGAGACAGTAAGTCAATAATTCGATAAATCTAATTATTTACTTTCACGTAATACATTTGATGTAAATATGATTTTTTAATTGAAGGGTGTTCGGGGTGAGGTGAAGTACGATGTTACCTTCCCTGCAGAAGGAATGCCTATATGTGTGTGTCGGAGACCTCAATTAACAGGAATCCCATGTAACCATGTTCTGGCAGTTTGTTTCGTTAGGAGGCTAAATCCTAACGACTATGTTAACCCATATTACAGCTTACAAAATTATATAAATACTTGGTCTGGTCGTTTCTATGGATTTGGAAATAAAAGGAATTGGCCATTAGTTGATGGCCCCATTATAAGGCCAGATCCGGATAAGGAAAAAATAAATAAGGGTAGGAGAAAACACAAGCGAAGAATTATGACTATGGACAAAATGGAGGCCCCTGCCAGGAGGCGTAATGCTCAACAACACAATCAAGAGTCAACTACAGCAAGACGTTCGGGTATAACAATTTAAAAATTCAAAATACAATTCTGTTTATTTCCAATTAAATTTGAACTAAGTTGTACTCATTTTGTAACAGGTGCATCGACTCGCTAAACTCGTAGGATTTAGGGATTTCTAAGTTTATGCATTATGTTGAACTAAGTTGTACTCATTTTATTTGAACTAAGTTCTATTTATGTTGTATTCTAAGATTTTATGTTGTATTCTAAGAATTTATGTTGTATTCTAAGAATTTATGTTGTATTCGAAGAATTTATGTTGTATTCTAAGAATTTTTATTGTATTCTAAGAATTTATGTTGTAATTTTTATTGTATTCTAAGATTTATCTTTGACATTTTTAATCAAGAAATTATGCTTCGGTGGTACATACATGAATTTCAAATATGATTCAAATAAGCATAATTTAAACAACACATTTAAAGGATAATTAAAGGTAGTCCAATTAAAGCTACAATAGTCCATTTAACATTACAGATAACATACATATAATAATGGATACAATCTAACATTAATCTTCAGGTACCTCTGCAAAAAAAAATTAAAAGGTATCATGCATTAATCAATAAATAATGGATTCAATCAAAAATTTAAAAGGTATCATGCTTAACAGAGGCACTTACTCAGTCGAAACATGTTAACGCCTTCGTCGGCGCTGTCGATTAGGTCCAAGGGCGTCAGTCCCGGGAGTGTAATGCTGAGTAGGCTGCCTTGTACGGACTCCAAGAGGTGGATCTGAAGTGGATGGAGCATAATCGCCTGTAAGATTTCCCGGATCTCCAGTGGATGGTCCCATCATACTGAAGTCTCCCGTTAGTTCATTGAGCATGAACTGAGATATAGATCCAGGCTCTGTGCCGCTCATGAAGTTGTCCCACGTCGGGGGAGGCTCTGAAGTTGTAGGACGACGATAATGTTGATCAGGTAAATCATCATCCAAATTGATCATGTCCAAGTCCGCAGGGATCCCAGCACTGTCGAGTATGCCTCGGAAGATGTGGATCTGATCAATATCCTCCATAATGTCACGAGCATTCTCGAGCATTATCTTGCCATATGCTATTTGTCCCGGGGTCTTCACCATGTCTATTGCCTGCAAAGTGGATTGTATTGTCCGAGAAATCTGCATAATACATTTCGAACTGTGACACATTGCACATTAATATTAAAAAAATCTAGTTTGATTGAAAAAAAAAATAATGTACGAACCACACGAGAATGCCTATGACCATGAGGAACGTATGCCAGTGTTGCAACATCTCCTGTCCGCGGGGGAGCCTGACGTCGTAGAGCTTCCGGATTGTTATCTGATAGATACACTGATCTCATACCACGCGCGTTGAACCAATGCATGTACATATGATGCCTACTCATGTCATATGGTCTCCGCTCTCCAATTAATACTGCAGGCTTCTCGATGTAATCACTAAGAGTAGTCGCCCAACAACCATCCCTTGTTGAATTGCCATCGTGATACCACGTCTTTCGTAAATAACTGATCTCATCCCATGGTAGAGGAAGAGGAGGCGGGACCTCTTGGTACTTACCAAACTGGCGCATGACCCTATCCGCATGCTGAAACTCCACCATCCAAAAATGGATCACGTAACCGCATCTCATCCAATACCTCTTTTGTCGTCGGACATGTCGAGGTAACTGATCATAGTAATCAACGTATGGTCGCCAGTTAACTGTCTCATCAGCTAGTCTATCGAAGTTATCTCTATACGTGGCTGTACCACCTGTAAAAAAAATATAAATTTTAAAAAACAATTATAAATCTATCGAAGTTATCTCGAATTATAAATCTTTTTACCTAGGTGAGGGTTCTCTGGCCACAAATGAAAAGTGGTCCACTTCACACCGAAAGCATTCCTCGTATCCTCATCGGCACCACCGAAGGGAGGCACTTCTGATCGGGGTATAGGCCGACCAACAGCAAATCGAGTCCATGACCAAATCTGTAACAACAACATCGGACCCGCTATCGTGTCTGCCCCCGCGTGGCAAGCACGTGACAACTCTCGATAGAGATGTGCAAGTACAGCACCTCCCCAATTGTATTCTCGTGGAGTCTCTAGATCAGTGATGAATTGCAAGTACATCGCAGGGACTCCATCCGCACTTGAATCTGGAAACATAACCGACCCGAATAAATCCATACAAAATCCTCGAGTGTACCGTGCAACTATCTCATCGTTGTGCCAATCTTCTAACTCAAAACTAAATTGCGCCCGCAACCATTTTAGTCTAAGCGCATAAGCAGAGACGGACAATCGTTCTTTCGATGTGTTAGGATTATAAATCCTATATTTATATGGCATTGTCTGATGGAGGTGATTGTAAAAATCTGCCGGATCAGCCCCTAGATCAAACTCTAAGTATGGGTCCCAATCAGTATCGCTGGTGCCAGTAATCGCGTCACCTGCAAATTAAAAGAATTATACAATTAACAATTTATTTTTTATAAATAGGTAATTAAATTAACCGATAAACAACTCATGATTATTAATTACCCTTAGTCGATAAGCCCCATAGACATGCAACATCTTCCAACGTCACTGTCACCTCACCGACAGGTAGATGAAATGTATTGGTCTCCGGCCTCCACCTCTCAACCAGAGCAGTAATCAAATACGGATCAATCTTGCAATCATTAAGGCGAGCAATTTGATACAACCCTAACCTCTTCAGAGCACCGTCCATCCGACCGTTGTAAGCAATACTAGTCTGATGTGAATTTACCTGCAATGAAGAGGTAGGCTGCCAAAAAAAATTAAAACATTATAAACCCTTCAAATACTTCAAGAAATATTTATTTGCAACAAATAATTAATAAATATAATCAAAATTACCATATCACGAACTTGCCATGCCCTGTGGTTCTGTGGTGCTAATTTCAACAACTCTGGATAATCCGGATTATCCATTGACTCTGTTAGAAAATTTGATAAACAAATATTTTTTTCAACTGATGAGAGTCATCACACATAAATATATAAACAAATATTTTTTCAAGCATATGGCTACAATAATGAAAATTGAACTATATGTAAACAACATATCATCTAATTTTGATTTTAAAAATAAACTTCATGAACAATTAATTACACAAATTTATACTACATATTACTAATTTTACACATTTATAATTTTATCTAATTTTAAACTTCATGAGAGTCATCACACATTTATCTAATTTTACAAAAATTATAATACATATTACTAAAAAGTTACATTAAACTACATGAACACTTAATTACACAAAATTATACTACATATATACTAAATTACACTAAATTAACATCAAATAAATTCTAAATTAACACTACATCACTACATTACACTAAATTAACATCAAATGAACTCTAAATTACACTACATTACCACTAAATTACTAAATATACTCCAAATCAACACTAAATTACACCAAATACTAATTTAACACTACATTTCACAAAAACAATCTAAATATACTAAACAAACTAAATTAAATTAGTTATTCATTTTAATTCGGCTAAAATAAAAAATTATAAAAAAAGAGATATTTACCTCGTCAAAATCGTAGATCCGAAGAGTTTCTAACTCTCTTAGACGATCCAGAAATTTTAAAACAATTGGATTCTAAAATGGTTGAGTAAATTGAGAGGATAAAAGAAAAAAAAAACAAGAAGAGTTCGGAGAGGAAACGAAGGAGAAGAAAGGGAGAGACAGAGATGGAGTTCTGGACCTGAATTTTGGAGATCAAGCCTCCACCGGTCCTAGGGATCGGTGGAGGGAAAGATGGGATTTTCTGTGGCAAGGGGTGCAGGCTGCACCCGTATGGTGCAAAACAGGCTCCACCGATCCCCAGGATCGGTGTAGGTTGGGTTTTTTTGGCTACACCGTTCCCTAGGATCGGCGGAGGCTAAATTTCAAAAATCCCAAATCCAGAGGCTTGTTCCGTTGATTTAGTTTACAGTAATTCTATTTAAAAAAAAACCAGAAATTGAAATACAACTAGAAGAGGATAAAATACACCATGTAGTAGTCCATTAAAGCCAACAAGTACAGGAAGAAAGACAACCAGTGCAACGTGAAAGACAACTAGAAGAAAATAAAATATATCCAGAATAATATGAAATACAACTAGAAAAAGATAAAAGACAACTAGACTAGTATGAAATACAACTAGATGAAAATAAAATACAACCTGTAGTAAACGAAAACAGCAAGTACAACATGAAAAACAACTAGAAGAAGATTAAATACAACATGTAGTAGACGATAAAAGCCAACTAGTAGAACAAGAAAGACGAACAGTGCAACGTGAATGACAGCTAGAAGAAGATGAAATACAGATATAAGAAAGTAAATACAACTAGAATAATATGAAATACAACTAGACGAAGATGAAATACAACCTGTATAGATGAAAGACAACCAGTAGAACATGAAAAATAACTAGTAGAAAATGAAATACAACTTGAAGAAGATGAAATTCATCCTGTAGTAGACGAAAACAACAAGTAGAACACGAAAGACAACTAGAATATAAAATTCAACTCGCAGTAGACGATTAAAGATAACGAGAAGACCAAGAAAGACAACCAATGTAACGCGAAAGACGGCTAGAAGAAGATGAAATACAACTACCATAATATGAAATAAAACTAGAAGAAGACGACATACAAATAGAATTATATGAAATGCAACTAGAAGAACATGAAATACAACCTGCAGTATGCGAAACACAACCAGTAGAACATCGGAGACAACTAGTAGAAATTGAAATAGAAGAAAATGAAATACATTCCGACGAAAACTATAAGTAGAACATGGAAGACAACTAAATGAAGATGAAATACAACATGTAGTAGACGATAAAAGCCAACTAGTAGAACAAGAAAGACAACCAATGCAACGCGAAAGACGGCTAGAAGATGAAGAATTACAACTAGCATAATATGAAATACACCTAGAATAATATGTAATACAACTAGAATAATATGAAATACAACTAGAAGAAGGTGAAATATAACCTGTATAGATGAAATACAACCTGTAGAACATGAAAGACAAATAGTAGAAAACGACATACAACTAGAAAAAAGATGAAATACATCCAGTAGTAGACGAAAACAACAAGTAGGACACGAAAGACAACTAGAATAATATAAACTACAACATGTAGTAGACGATTAAAGATAACTAGTAGACCAAGAACGACAACCAATGCAACGCGAAAGACGACTAGAAGAAGATGAAATACAACTAGTATAATATGAAATACAACTAGAAGAAGATGAAATACAACTAGAATAATGTGAAATACAACTAGAAAAATATGAAATACAACCTGTAGTAGACGAAAAACAACCAGTAGAACATTAAAGACAACTAGTAGAAATTGAAATACAACTAGAAGAGGATAAAATACAACATGTAGTAGTCCATTAAAGCCAACAAGTAGAGGAAGAAAGACAACCAGTGCAACGTGAAAGACAACTAGAAGAAAATGAAATATATCCAGAATAATATGAAATACAACTAGAAAAAGATGAAATACAACTAGACTAGTATGAAATACAACTAGATGAAAATGAAATACAACCTGTAGTAAACGAAAACAGCAAGTACAACATGAAAAACAACTAGAAGAAGATTAAATACAACATGTAGTAGACGATTAAAAATAACTAGTAGACCAAGAACGACAACCAATGCAACGCGAAAGACGACTAGAAGAAGATGAAATACAACTAGTATAATATGAAATACAACTAGTATAATATGAAATACAACTAGAAGAAGATGAAATACAACTAGAATAATATGAAATACAACTAGAAAAATATGAAATACAACCTGTAGTAGACGAAAAACAACCAGTAGAACATTAAAGACAACTAGTAGAAATTGAAATACAACTAGAAGAGGATAAAATACAACATGTAGTAGTCCATTAAAGCCAACAAGTAGAGGATGAAAGACAACCAGTGCAACGTGAAAGACAACTAGAAGAAAATAAAATATATCCAGAATAATATGAAATACAACTAGAAAAAGATGAAATACAACTAGACTAGTATGAAATACAACTAGATGAAAATGAAATACAACCTGTAGTAAACGAAAACAGCAAGTACAACATGAAAAACAACTAGAAGAAGATTAAATACAACATGTAGTAGACGATAAAAGCCAACTAGTAGAACAAGAAAGACGAACAGTGCAACGAGAAAGACATCTAGAAGAAGATGAAATACAGATATAAGAAAGTAAATACAACTAGAATAATATGAAATACAACTAGACGAAGATGAAATACAACCTGTATAGATGAAAGATAACCAGTAGAACATGAAAAATAACTAGTAGAAAATGAAATACAACTTGAAGAAGATGAAATACATCCTGTAGTAGACGAAAACAACAAGTAGTACACGAAAGACAACTAGAAGAATATAAAATTCAACTTGCAGTAGACGATTAAAGATAACGAGAAGACCAAGAAAGACAACCAATGTAACGCGAAAGACGGCTAGAAGAAGATGAAATACAACTACCATAATATGAAATAAAACTAGAAGAAGACGACATACAACTAGAATTATATGAAATGCAACTAGAAGAACATGAAATACAACCTGTAGTATGCGAAAGACAACCAGTAGAACATCGAAGACAACTAGTAGAAATTGAAATAGAAGAAAATGAAATACATCCCGACGAAAACTATAAGTAGAACATGGAAGACAACTAAATGAAGATGAAATACAACATGTAGTAGACGATAAAAGCCAACTAGTAGAACAAGAAAGACAACCAATGCAACGCGAAAGACGGCTAGAAGATGAAGAATTACAACTAGCATAATATGAAATACACCTAGAATAATATGTAATACAACTAGAATAATATGAAATACAACTAGAAGAAGGTGAAATATAACCTGTATAGATGAAATACAACCTGTAGAACATGAAAGACAAATAGTAGAAAACGACATACAACTAGAAAAAAGATGAAATACATCCAGTAGTAGACGAAAACAACAAGTATGACACGAAAGACAACTAGAATAATATAAACTACAACATGTAGTAGACGATTAAAGATAACTAGTAGACCAAGAACGACAACCAATGCAACGCGAAAGACGACTAGAAGAAGATGAAATACAACTAGTATAATATGAAATACAACTAGAAGAAGATGAAATACAACTAGAATAATGTGAAATACAACTAGAAAAATATGAAATACAACCTGTAGTAGACGAAAAACAACCAGTAGAACATTAAAGACAACTAGTAGAAATTGAAATACAACTAGAAGAGGATAAAATACAACATGTAGTAGTCCATTAAAGCCAACAAGTAGAGGAAGAAAGACAACCAGTGCAACGTGAAAGACAACTAGAAGAAAATGAAATATATCCAGAATAATATGAAATACAACTAGAAAAAGATGAAATACAACTAGACTAGTATGAAATACAACTAGATGAAAATGAAATACAACCTGTAGTAAACGAAAACAGCAAGTACAACATGAAAAACAACTAGAAGAAGATTAAATACAACATGTAGTAGACGATAAAAGGCAACTAGTAGAACAAGAAAGACGAACAGTGCAACGTGAAAGACAGCTAGAAGAAGATGAAATACAGATATAAGAAAGTAAATACAACTAGAATAATATGAAATACAACTAGACGAAGATGAAATACAACCTGTATAGATGAAAGACAACCAGTAGAATATGAAAAATAACTAGTAGAAAATGAAATACAACTTGAAGAAGATGAAATACATCCTGTAGTAGACGAAAACAACAAGTAGTACACGAAAGACAACTAGAAGAATATAAAATTCAACTTGCAGTAGACGATTAAAGATTACGTGAAGACCAAGAAAGACAACCAATGTAACGCGAAAGACGGCTAGAAGAAGATGAAATACAACTACCATAATATGAAATAAAACTAGAAGAAGACGACATACAACTAGAATTATATGAAATGCAACTAGAAGAACATGAAATACAACCTGTAGTATGCGAAAGACAACCAGTAGAACTTCGAAGACAACTAGTAGAAATTGAAATAGAAGAAAATGAAATACATCCCGACGAAAACTATAAGTAGAACATGGAAGACAACTAAATGAAGATGAAATACAACATGTAGTAGACGATAAAAGCCAACTAGTAGAACAAGAAAGACAACCAATGCAACGCAAAAGACGGCTAGAAGATGAAGAATTACAACTAGCATAATATGAAATACACCTAGAATAATATGTAATACAACTAGAATAATATGAAATACAACTAGAAGAAGGTGAAATATAACCTGTATAGATGAAATACAACCTGTAGAACATGAAAGACAAATAGTAGAAAACGACATACAACTAGAAAAAAGATGAAATACATCCAGTAGTAGACGAAAACAACTAGTAGGACACGAAAGACAACTAGAAGAATATAAACTACAACATGTAGTAGACGATTAAAGATAACTAGTAGACCAAGAACGACAACCAATGCAACGCGAAAGACGACTAGAAGAAGATGAAATACAACTAGTATAATATGAAATACAACTAGAAGAAGATGAAATACAACTAGAATAATGTGAAATACAACTAGAAAAATATGAAATACAACCTGTAGTAGACGAAAAACAACCAGTAGAACATTAACGACAACTAGTAGAAATTGAAATACAACTAGAAGAGGATAAAATACAACTAGAAGACGAAAACAACAAGTAGGACACGAAAAACAACTAGAAGAATATAAACTACAACATGTAGTAGACGATTAAAGATAACTAGTAGACCAAGAACGACAACCAATGCAACGCGAAAGACGACTAGAAGAAGATGAAATACAACTAGTATAATATGAAATACAACTAGAAGAAGATGAAATACAACTAGAATAATGTGAAATACAACTAGAAAAATATGAAATACAACCTGTACTAGACGAAAAACAACCAGTAGAACATTAAAGACAACTAGTAGAAATTGAAATACAACTAGAAGAGGATAAAATACAACATGTAGTAGTCCATTAAAGCCCACAAGTAGAGGAAGAAAGACAACCAGTGCAACGTGAAAGACAACAAGAAGAAAATGAAATATATCCAGAATAATATGAAATACAACTAGAAAAAGATGAAATACAACTAGACTAGTATGAAATACAACTAGATGAAAATGAAATACAACCTGTAGTAAACGAAAACAGCAAGTACAACATGAAAAACAACTAGAAGAAGATTAAATACAACGTGTAGTAGACGATAAAAGCCAACTAGTAGAACAAGAAAGACGAACAGTGCAACGTGAAAGATAGCTAGAAGAAGATGAAATACAGATATAAGAAAGTAAATACAACTAGAATAATATGAAATACAACTAGACGAAGATGAAATACAACCTTTATAGATGAAAGACAACCAGTAGAACATGAAAAATAACTAGTAGAAAATGAAATACAACTTGAAGAAGATGAAATACATCCTGTAGTAGACGAAAACAACAAGTAGTACACGAAAGACAACTAGAAGAATATAAAATTCAACTTGCAGTAGACGATTAAAGATAACGAGAAGACCAAGAAAGACAACCAATGTAACGCGAAAGACGGCTAGAAGAAGATGAAATACAACTACCATAATATGAAATAAAACTAGAAGAAGACGACATACAACTAGAATTATATGAAATGCAACTAGAAGAACATGAAATACAACCTGTAGTATGCGAAAGACAACCAGTAGAACATCGAAGACAACTAGTAGAAATTGAAATAGAAGAAAATGAAATACATCCCGACGAAAACTATAAGTAGAACATGGAAGACAACTAAATGAAGATGAAATACAACATGTAGTAGACGATAAAAGCCAACTAGTAGAACAAGAAAGACAACCAATGCAACGCGAAAGACGGCTAGAAGATGAAGAATTACAACTAGCATAATATGAAATACACCTAGAATAATATGTAATACAATAGAATAATATGAAATACAACTAGAAGAAGGTGAAATATAACCTGTATAGATGAAATACAACCTGTAGAACATGAAAGACAAATAGTAGAAAACAAAATACAACTAGAAAAAGATGAAATACATCCAGTAGTAGACGAAAACAACAAGTAGGACACGAAAGACAACTAGAAGAATATAAAATACAACATGTAGTAGACGATTAAAGATAACTAGTAGACCAAGAACGACAACCAATGCAACGCGAAAGACGACTAGAAGACGATGAAATACAACTAGTATAATATGAAATACAACTAGAAGAAGATGAAATACAACTAGAATAATGTGAAATAGAACTAGAAAAATATGAAATACAACCTGTAGTAGACGAAAAACAACCAGTCGAACATTAAAGACAACTAGTAGAAATTGAAATACAACTAGAAGAGGATAAAATACAACATGTAGTAGTCCATTAAAGCCAACAAGTAGAGGAAGAAAGACAACCTGTGCAACGTGAAAGACAACTAGAAGAAAATGAAATATATCCAGAATAATATGAAATACAACTAGAAAAAGATGAAATACAACTAGACTAGTATGAAATACAACTAGATGAAAATGAAATACAACCTGTAGTAAACGAAAACAGCAAGTACAACATGAAAAACAACTAGAAGAAGATTAAATACAACGTGTAGTAGACGATAAAAGCCAACTAGTAGAACAAGAAAGACGAACAGTGCAACGTGAAAGACAGCTAGAAGAAGATGAAATACAGATATAAGAAAGTAAATACAACTAGAATAATATGAAATACAACTAGACGAAGATGAAATACAACCTGTATAGATGAAAGACAACCAGTAGAACATGAAAAATAACTAGTAGAAAATGAAATACAACTTGAAGAAGATGAAATACATCCTGTAGTAGACGAAAACAACAAGTAGTACACGAAAGACAACTAGAAGAATATAAAATTCAACTTGCAGTAGACGATTAAAGATAACGAGAAGACCAAGAAAGACAACCAATGTAACGCGAAAGACGGCTAGAAGAAGATGAAATACAACTACCATAATATGAAATAAAACTAGAAGAAGACGACATACAACTAGAATTATATGAAATGCAACTAGAAGAACATGAAATACAACCTGTAGTATGCGAAAGACAACCAGTAGAACATCGAAGACAACTAGTAGAAATTGAAATAGAAGAAAATGAAATACATCCCGACGAAAACTATAAGTAGAACATGGAAGACAACTAAATGAAGATGAAATACAACATGTAGTAGACGATAAAAGCCAACTAGTAGAACAAGAAAGACAACCAATGCAACGCGAAAGACGGCTAGAAGATGAAGAATTACAACTAGCATAATATGAAATACACCTAGAATAATATGTAATACAATAGAATAATATGAAATACAACTAGAAGAAGGTGAAATATAACCTGTATAGATGAAATACAACCTGTAGAACATGAAAGACAAATAGTAGAAAACAAAATACAACTAGAAAAAGATGAAATACATCCAGTAGTAGACGAAAACAACAAGTAGGACACGAAAGACAACTAGAAGAATATAAAATACAACATGTAGTAGACGATTAAAGATAACTAGTAGACCAAGAACGACAACCAATGCAACGCGAAAGACGACTAGAAGAAGATGAAATACAACTAGTATAATATGAAATACAACTAGAAGAAGATGAAATACAACTAGAATAATGTGAAATACAACTAGAAAAATATGAAATACAACCTGTAGTAGACGAAAAACAACCAGTCGAACATTAAAGACAACTAGTAGAAATTGAAATACAACTAGAAGAGGATAAAATACAACATGTAGTAGTCCATTAAAGCCAACAAGTAGAGGAAGAAAGACAACCTGTGCAACGTGAAAGACAACTAGAAGAAAATGAAATATATCCAGAATAATATGAAATACAACTAGAAAAAGATGAAATACAACTAGACTAGTATGAAATACAACTAGATGAAAATGAAATACAACCTGTAGTAAACGAAAACAGCAAGTACAACATGAAAAACAACTAGAAGAAGATTAAATACAACGTGTAGTAGACGATAAAAGCCAACTAGTAGAACAAGAAAGACGAACAGTGCAACGTGAAAGACAGCTAGAAGAAGATGAAATACAGATATAAGAAAGTAAATACAACTAGAATAATATGAAATACAACTAGACGAAGATGAAATACAACCTGTATAGATGAAAGACAACCAGTAGAACATGAAAAATAACTAGTAGAAAATGAAATACAACTTGAAGAAGATGAAATACATCCTGTAGTAGACGAAAACAACAAGTAGTACACGAAAGACAACTAGAAGAATATAAAATTCAACTTGCAGTAGACGATTAAAGATAACGTGAAGACCAAGAAAGACAACCAATGTAACGCGAAAGACGGCTAGAAGAAGATGAAATACAACTACCATAATATGAAATAAAACTAGAAGAAGACGACATACAACTAGAATTATATGAAATGCAACTAGAAGAACATGAAATACAACCTGTAGTATGCGACAGACAACCAGTAGAACTTCGAAGACAACTAGTAGAAATTGAAATAGAAGAAAATGAAATACATCCCGACGAAAACTATAAGTAGAACATGGAAGACAACTAAATGAAGATGAAATACAACATGTAGTAGACGATAAAAGCCAACTAGTAGAACAAGAAAGACAACCAATGCAACGCGAAAGACGGCTAGAAGATGAAGAATTACAACTAGCATAATATGAAATACACCTAGAATAATATGTAATACAATAGAATAATATGAAATACAACTAGAAGAAGGTGAAATATAACCTGTATAGATGAAATACAACCTGTAGAACATGAAAGACAAATAGTAGAAAACAAAATACAACTAGAAAAAGATGAAATACATCCAGTAGTAGACGAAAACAACAAGTAGGACACGAAAGACAACTAGAAGAATATAAAATACAACATGTAGTAGACGATTAAAGATAACTAGTAGACCAAGAACGACAACCAATGCAACGCGAAAGACGACTAGAAGAAGATGAAATACAACTAGTATAATATGAAATACAACTAGAAGAAGATGAAATACAACTAGAATAATGTGAAATACAACTAGAAAAATATGAAATACAACCTGTAGTAGACGAAAAACAACCAGTCGAACATTAAAGACAACTAGTAGAAATTGAAATACAACTAGAAGAGGATAAAATACAACATGTAGTAGTCCATTAAAGCCAACAAGTAGAGGAAGAAAGACAACCTGTGCAACGTGAAAGACAACTAGAAGAAAATGAAATATATCCAGAATAATATGAAATACAACTAGAAAAAGATGAAATACAACTAGACTAGTATGAAATACAACTAGATGAAAATGAAATACAACCTGTAGTAAACGAAAACAGCAAGTACAACATGAAAAACAACTAGAAGAAGATTAAATACAACATGTAGTAGACGATAAAAGCCAACTAGTAGAACAAGAAAGACGAACAGTGCAACGTGAAAGACAGCTAGAAGAAGATGAAATACAGATATAAGAAAGTAAATACAACTAGAATAATATGAAATACAACTAGACGAAGATGAAATACAACCTGTATAGATGAAAGACAACCAGTAGAACATGAAAAATAATTAGTAGAAAATGAAATACAACTTGAAGAAGATGAAATACATCCTGTAGTAGACGAAAACAACAAGTAGTACACGAAAGACAACTAGAAGAATATAAAATTCAACTTGCAGTAGACGATTAAAGATAACGTGAAGACCAAGAAAGACAACCAATGTAACGCGAAAGACGGCTAGAAGAAGATGAAATACAACTACCATAATATGAAATAAAACTAGAAGAAGACGACATACAACTAGAATTATATGAAATGCAACTAGAAGAACATGAAATACAACCTGTAGTATGCGACAGACAACCAGTAGAACTTCGAAGACAACTAGTAGAAATTGAAATAGAAGAAAATGAAATACATCCCGACGAAAACTATAAGTAGAACATGGAAGACAACTAAATGAAGATGAAATACAACATGTAGTAGACGATAAAAGCCAACTAGTAGAACAAGAAAGACAACCAATGCAACGCGAAAGACGGCTAGAAGATGAAGAATTACAACTAGCATAATATGAAATACACCTAGAATAATATGTAATACAATAGAATAATATGAAATACAACTAGAAGAAGGTGAAATATAACCTGTATAGATGAAATACAACCTGTAGAACATGAAAGACAAATAGTAGAAAACAAAATACAACTAGAAAAAGATGAAATACATCCAGTAGTAGACGAAAACAACAAGTAGGACACGAAAGACAACTAGAAGAATATAAAATACAACATGTAGTAGACGATTAAAGATAACTAGTAGACCAAGAACGACAACCAATGCAACGCGAAAGACGACTAGAAGAAGATGAAATACAACTAGTATAATATGAAATACAACTAGAAGAAGATGAAATACAACTAGAATAATGTGAAATACAACTAGAAAAATATGAAATACAACCTGTACTAGACGAAAAACAACCAGTAGAACATTAAAGACAACTAGTAGAAATTGAAATACAACTAGAAGAGGACAAAATACAACATGTAGTAGTCCATTAAAGCCCACAAGTAGAGGAAGAAAGACAACCAGTGCAACGTGAAAGACAACAAGAAGAAAATGAAATATATCCAGAATAATATGAAATACAACTAGAAAAAGATGAAATACAACTAGACTAGTATGAAATACAACTAGATGAAAATGAAATACAACCTGTAGTAAACGAAAACAGCAAGTACAACATGAAAAACAACTAGAAGAAGATTAAATACAACGTGTAGTAGACGATAAAAGCCAACTAGTAGAACAAGAAAGACGAACAGTGCAACGTGAAAGACAGCTAGAAGAAGATGAAATACAGATATAAGAAAGTAAATACAACTAGAATAATATGAAATACAACTAGACGAAGATGAAATACAACCTGTATAGATGAAAGACAACCAGTAGAACATGAAAAATAACTAGTAGAAAATGAAATACAACTTGAAGAAGATGAAATACATCCTGTAGTAGACGAAAACAACAAGTAGAACACGAAAGATAACTAGAAGAATATAAAATTCAACTTGCAGTAGACGATTAAAGATAACAAGAAGACCAAGAAAGACAACCAATGTAACGCGAAAGACGGCTAGAAGAAGATGAAATACAACTACCATAATATGAAATAAAACTAGAAGAAGACGACATACAACTAGAATTATATGAAATGCAACTAGAAGAACATGAAATACAACCTGTAGTATGGGAAAGACAACCAGTTGAACATCGAAGACAACTAGTAGAAATTGAAATAGAAGAAAATGAAATACATCCCGACGAAAACTATAAGTAGAACATGGAAGACAACTAAATGAAGATGAAATACAACATGTAGTAGACGATAAAAGCCAACTAGTAGAACAAGAAAGACAACCAATGCAACGCGAAAGACGGCTAGAAGATGAAGAATTACAACTAGCATAATATGAAATACACCTAGAATAATATGTAATACAACTAGAATAATATGAAATACAACTAGAAGAAGGTGAAATATAACCTGTATAGATGAAATACAACCTGTAGAACATGAAAGACAAATAGTAGAAAACGACATACAACTAGAAAAAAGATGAAATACATCCAGTAGTAGACGAAAACAACAAGTAGGACACGAAAGACAACTAGAAGAATATAAACTACAACATGTAGTAGACGATTAAAGATAACTAGTAGACCAAGAACGACAACCAATGCAACGCGAAAGACGACTAGAAGAAGATGAAATACAACTAGTATAATATGAAATACAACTAGAAGAAGATGAAATACAACTAGAATAATGTGAAATACAACTAGAAAAATATGAAATACAACCTGTAGTAGACGAAAAACAACCAGTCGAACATTAAAGACAACTAGTAGAAATTGAAATACAACTAGAAGAGGATAAAATACAACATGTAGTAGTCCATTAAAGCCAACAAGTAGAGGAAGAAAGACAACCTGTGCAACGTGAAAGACAACTAGAAGAAAATGAAATATATCCAGAATAATATGAAATACAACTAGAAAAAGATGAAATACAACTAGACTAGTATGAAATACAACTAGATGAAAATGAAATACAACCTGTAGTAAACGAAAACAGCAAGTACAACATGAAAAACAACTAGAAGAAGATTAAATACAACATGTAGTAGACGATAAAAGCCAACTAGTAGAACAAGAAAGACGAACAGTGCAACGTGAAAGACAGCTAGAAGAAGATGAAATACAGATATAAGAAAGTAAATACAACTAGAATAATATGAAATACAACTAGACGAAGATGAAATACAACCTGTATAGATGAAAGACATCCAGTAGAACATGAAAAAATAACTAGTAGAAAATGAAATACAACTTGAAGAAGATGAAATACATCCTGTAGTAGACGAAAACAACAAGTAGTACACGAAAGACAACTAGAAGAATATAAAATTCAACTTGCAGTAGACGATTAAAGATAACGAGAAGACCAAGAAAGACAACCAATGTAACGCGAAAGACGGCTGGAAGAAGATGAAATACAACTACCATAATATGAAATAAAACTAGAAGAAGACGACATACAACTAGAATTATATGAAATGCAACTAGAAGAACATGAAATACAACCTGTAGTATGCGAGAGACAACCAGTATAACATCGAAGACAACTAGTAGAAATTGAAATAGAAGAAAATGAAATATATCCCGACGAAAACTATAAGTAGAACATGGAAGACAACTAAATGAAGATGAAATACAACATGTAGTAGACGATAAAAGCCAACTAGTAGAACAAGAAAGACAACCAATGCAACGCGAAAGACGGCTAGAAGATGAAGAATTACAACTAGCATAATATGAAATACACCTAGAATAATATGTAATACAACTAGAATAATATGAAATACAACTAGAAGAAGGTGAAATATAACCTGTATAGATGAAATACAACCTGTAGAACATGAAAGACAAATAGTAGAAAACGACATACAACTAGAAAAAAGATGAAATACATCCAGTAGTAGACGAAAACAACAAGTAGGACACGAAAGACAACTAGAAGAATATAAACTACAACATGTAGTATACGATTAAAGATAACTAGTAGACCAAGAACGACAACCAGTGCAACGCGAAAGACGACTAGAAGAAGATGAAATACAACTAGTATAATATGAAATACAACTAGAAGAAGATGAAATACAACTAGAATAATGTGAAATACAACTAGAAAAATATGAAATACAACCTGTAGTAGACGAAAAACAACCAGTAGAACATTAAAGACAACTAGTAGAAATTGAAATACAACTAGAAGAGGATAAAATACAACATGTAGTAGTCCATTAAAGCCAACAAGTAGAGGAAGAAAGACAACCAGTGCAACGTGAAAGACAACTAGAAGAAAATGAAATATATCCAGAATAATATGAAATACAACTAGAAAAAGATGAAATACAACTAGACTAGTATGAAATACAACTAGATGAAAATGAAATACAACCTGTAGTAAACGAAAACAGCAAGTACAACATGAAAAACAACTAGAAGAAGATTAAATACAACATGTAGTAGACGATAAAAGCCAACTAGTAGAACAAGAAAGACGAACAGTGCAACGTGAAAGACAGCTAGAAGAAGATGAAATACAGATATAAGAAAGTAAATACAACTAGAATAATATGAAATACAACTAGACGAAGATGAAATACAACCTGTATAGATGAAAGACAACCAGTAGAACATGAAAAAATAACTAGTAGAAAATGAAATACAACTTGAAGAAGATGAAATACATCCTGTAGTAGACGAGAACAACAAGTAGTACACGAAAGACAACTAGAAGAATATAAAATTCAACTTGCAGTAGACGATTAAAGATAACGAGAAGACCAAGAAAGACAACCAATGTAACGCGAAAGACGGCTGGAAGAAGATGAAATACAACTACCATAATATGAAATAAAACTAGAAGAAGACGACATACAACTAGAATTATATGAAATGCAACTAGAAGAACATGAAATACAACCTGTAGTATGCGAAAGACAACCAGTAGAACATCGAAGACAACTAGTAGAAATTGAAATAGAAGAAAATGAAATACATCCCGACGAAAACTATAAGTAGAACATGGAAGACAACTAAATGAAGATGAAATACAACATGTAGTAGACGATAAAAGCCAACTAGTAGAACAAGAAAGACAACCAATGCAACGCGAAAGACGGCTAGAAGATGAAGAATTACAACTAGCATAATATGAAATACACCTAGAATAATATGTAATACAACTAGAATAATATGAAATACAACTAGAAGAAGGTGAATTATAACCGGTATAGATGAAATACAACCTGTAGAACATGAAAGACAAATAGTAGAAAACGACATACAACTAGAAAAAGATGAAATACATCCAGTAGTAGACGAAAACAACAAGTAGGACACGAAAGACAACTAGAAGAATATAAACTACAACATGTAGTAGACGATTAAAGATAACTTGTAGACCAAGAACGACAACCAATGCAACGCGAAAGACGACTAGAAGAAGATGAAATACAACTAGTATAATATGAAATACAACTAGAAGAAGATGAAATACAACTAGAATAATGTGAAATACAACTAGAAAAATATGAAATACAACCTGTAGTACACGAAAAACAACCAGTAGAACATTAAAGACAACTAGTAGAAATTGAAATACAACTAGAAGAGGATAAAATACAACATGTAGTAGTCCATTAAAGCCAACAAGTAGAGGAAGAAAGACAACCAGTGCAACGTGAAAGACAACTAGAAGAAAATGAAATATATCCAGAATAATATGAAATACAACTAGAAAAAGATGAAATACAACTAGACTAGTATGAAATACAACTAGATGAAAATGAAATACAACCTGTAGTAAACGAAAACAGCAAGTACAACATGAAAAACAACTAGAAGAAGATTAAATACAACATGTAGTAGACGATAAAAGCCAACTAGTAGAACAAGAAAGACGAACAGTGCAACGTGAAAGACAGCTAGAAGAAGAGGAAATACAGATATAAGAAAGTAAATACAACTAGAATAATATGAAATACAACTAGGCGAAGATGAAATACAACCTGTAGTATGCGAAAGACAACCAGTAGAACATCGAAGACAACTAGTAGAAATTGAAATAGAAGAAAATGAAATACATCCCGACGAAAACTATAAGTAGAACATGGAAGACAACTAAATGAAGATGAAATACATCATGTAGTAGACGATAAAAGCCAACTAGTAGAACAAGAAAGACAACCAATGCAACGCGAAAGACGGCTAGAAGATGAAGAATTACAACTAGCATAATATGAAATACACCTAGAATAATATGTAATACAATAGAATAATATGAAATACAACTAGAAGAAGGTGAAATATAACCTGTATAGATGAAATACAACCTGTAGAACATGAAAGACAAATAGTAGAAAACAAAATACAACTAGAAAAAGATGAAATACATCCAGTAGTAGACGAAAACAACAAGTAGGACACGAAAGACAACTAGAAGAATATAAAATACAACATGTAGTAGACGATTAAAGATAACTAGTAGACCGAGAAAGACAACCAATGCAACGCGAAAGACGGCTAGAAGATGAAGAATTACAACTAGCATAATATGAAATACACCTAGAATAATATGTAATACAACTAGAATAATATGAAATACAACTAGAAGAAGGTGAAATATAACCTGTATAGATGAAAATCAACCTGTAGAACATGAAAGACAAATAGTAGAAAACGACAAACAACTAGAAAAAAGATGAAATACATCCAGTAGTAGACAAAAACAACAAGTAGGACACGAAAGACAACTAGAAGAATATAAACTACAACATGTAGTAGACGATTAAAGATAACTAGTAGACCAAGAACGACAACCAATGCAACGCGAAAGACGACTAGAAGAAGATGAAATACAACTAGTATAATATGAAATACAACTAGAAGAAGATGAAATACAACTAGAATAATATGAAATACAACTAGAAAAATATGAAATACAACCTGTAGTAGACGAAAAACAACCAGTAGAACATTAAAGACAACTAGTAGAAATTGAAATACAACTAGAAGAGGATAAAATACAACATGTAGTAGTCCATTAAAGCCAACAAGTAGAGGAAGAAAGACAACCAGTGCAGCGTGAAAGACAACTAGAAGAAAATGAAATATATCCAGAATAATATGAAATACAACTAGAAAAAGATGAAATACAACTAGACTAGTATGAAATACAACTAGATGAAAATGAAATACAACCTGTAGTAAACGAAAACAGCAAGTACAACATGAAAAACAACTAGAAGAAGATTAAATACAACATGTAGTAGACGATAAAAGCCAACTAGTAGAACAAGAAAGACGAACAGTGCAACGTGAAAGACAGCTAGAAGAAGATGAAATACAGATATAAGAAAGTAAATACAACTAGAATAATATGAAATACAACTAGACGAAGATGAAATACAACCTGTATAGATGAAAGACAACCAGTAGAACATGAAAAATAACTAGTAGAAAATGAAATACAACTTGAAGAAGATGAAATACATCCTGTAGTAGACGAAAACAACAAGTAGTACACGAAAGACAACTAGAAGAATATAAAATTCAACTTGCAGTAGACGATTAAAGATAACGAGAAGACCAAGAACGACAACCAATGCAACGCGAAAGACGACTAGAAGAAGATGAAATACAACTAGTATAATATGAAATACAACTAGAAGAAGATGAAATACAACTAGAATAATGTGAAATACAACTAGAAAAATATGAAATACAACCTGTAGTACACGAAAAACAACCAGTAGAACATTAAAGACAACTAGTAGAAATTGAAATACAACTAGAAGAGGATAAAATACAACATGTAGTAGTCCATTAAAGCCAACAAGTAGAGGAAGAAAGACAACCAGTGCAACGTGAAAGACAACTAGAAGAAAATGAAATATATCCAGAATAATATGAAATACAACTAGAAAAAGATGAAATACAACTAGACTAGTATGAAATACAACTAGATGAAAATGAAATACAACCTGTAGTAAACGAAAACAGCAAGTACAACATGAAAAACAACTAGAAGAAGATTAAATACAACATGTAGTAGACGATAAAAGCCAACTAGTAGAACAAGAAAGACGAACAGTGCAACGTGAAAGACAGCTAGAAGAAGAGGAAATACAGATATAAGAAAGTAAATACAACTAGAATAATATGAAATACAACTAGGCGAAGATGAAATACAACCTGTAGTATGCGAAAGACAACCAGTAGAACATCGAAGACAACTAGTAGAAATTGAAATAGAAGAAAATGAAATACATCCCGACGAAAACTATAAGTAGAACATGGAAGACAACTAAATGAAGATGAAATACATCATGTAGTAGACGATAAAAGCCAACTAGTAGAACAAGAAAGACAACCAATGCAACGCGAAAGACGGCTAGAAGATGAAGAATTACAACTAGCATAATATGAAATACACCTAGAATAATATGTAATACAATAGAATAATATGAAATACAACTAGAAGAAGGTGAAATATAACCTGTATAGATGAAATACAACCTGTAGAACATGAAAGACAAATAGTAGAAAACAAAATACAACTAGAAAAAGATGAAATACATCCAGTAGTAGACGAAAACAACAAGTAGGACACGAAAGACAACTAGAAGAATATAAAATACAACATGTAGTAGACGATTAAAGATAACTAGTAGACCGAGAAAGACAACCAATGCAACGCGAAAGACGGCTAGAAGATGAAGAATTACAACTAGCATAATATGAAATACACCTAGAATAATATGTAATACAACTAGAATAATATGAAATACAACTAGAAGAAGGTGAAATATAACCTGTATAGATGAAAATCAACCTGTAGAACATGAAAGACAAATAGTAGAAAACGACAAACAACTAGAAAAAAGATGAAATACATCCAGTAGTAGACAAAAACAACAAGTAGGACACGAAAGACAACTAGAAGAATATAAACTACAACATGTAGTAGACGATTAAAGATAACTAGTAGACCAAGAACGACAACCAATGCAACGCGAAAGACGACTAGAAGAAGATGAAATACAACTAGTATAATATGAAATACAACTAGAAGAAGATGAAATACAACTAGAATAATATGAAATACAACTAGAAAAATATGAAATACAACCTGTAGTAGACGAAAAACAACCAGTAGAACATTAAAGACAACTAGTAGAAATTGAAATACAACTAGAAGAGGATAAAATACAACATGTAGTAGTCCATTAAAGCCAACAAGTAGAGGAAGAAAGACAACCAGTGCAGCGTGAAAGACAACTAGAAGAAAATGAAATATATCCAGAATAATATGAAATACAACTAGAAAAAGATGAAATACAACTAGACTAGTATGAAATACAACTAGATGAAAATGAAATACAACCTGTAGTAAACGAAAACAGCAAGTACAACATGAAAAACAACTAGAAGAAGATTAAATACAACATGTAGTAGACGATAAAAGCCAACTAGTAGAACAAGAAAGACGAACAGTGCAACGTGAAAGACAGCTAGAAGAAGATGAAATACAGATATAAGAAAGTAAATACAACTAGAATAATATGAAATACAACTAGACGAAGATGAAATACAACCTGTATAGATGAAAGACAACCAGTAGAACATGAAAAATAACTAGTAGAAAATGAAATACAACTTGAAGAAGATGAAATACATCCTGTAGTAGACGAAAACAACAAGTAGTACACGAAAGACAACTAGAAGAATATAAAATTCAACTTGCAGTAGACGATTAAAGATAACGAGAAGACCAAGAAAGACAACCAATGTAACGCGAAAGACGGCTAGAAGAAGATGAAATACAACTACCATAATATGAAATAAAACTAGAAGAAGACGACATACAACTAGAATTATATGAAATGCAACTAGAAGAACATGAAATACAACCTGTAGTATGCGAAAGACAACCAGTAGAACATCGAAGACAACTAGTAGAAATTGAAATAGAAGAAAATGAAATACATCCCGACGAAAACTATAAGTAGAACATGGAAGACAACTAAATGAAGATGAAATACATCATGTAGTAGACGATAAAAGCCAACTAGTAGAACAAGAAAGACAACCAATGCAACGCGAAAGACGGCTAGAAGATGAAGAATTACAACTAGCATAATATGAAATACACCTAGAATAATATGTAATACAATAGAATAATATGAAATACAACTAGAAGAAGGTGAAATATAACCTGTATAGATGAAATACAACCTGTAGAACATGAAAGACAAATAGTAGAAAACAAAATACAACTAGAAAAAGATGAAATACATCCAGTAGTAGACGAAAACAACAAGTAGGACACGAAAGACAACTAGAAGAATATAAAATACAACATGTAGTAGACGATTAAAGATAACTAGTAGACCAAGAAAGACAACCAATGCAACGCGAAAGACGGCTAGAAGATGAAGAATTACAACTAGCATAATATGAAATACACCTAGAATAATATGTAATACAACTAGAATAATATGAAATACAACTAGAAGAAGGTGAAATATAACCTGTATAGATGAAAATCAACCTGTAGAACATGAAAGACAAATAGTAGAAACCGACAAACAACTAGAAAAAAGATGAAATACATCCAGTAGTAGACAAAAACAACAAGTAGGACACGAAAGACAACTAGAAGAATATAAACTACAACATGTAGTAGACGATTAAAGATAACTAGTAGACCAAGAACGACAACCAATGCAACGCGAAAGACGACTAGAAGAAGATGAAATACAACTAGTATAATATGAAATACAACTAGAAGAAGATGAAATACAACTAGAATAATATGAATACAACTAGAAAAATATGAAATACAACCTGTAGTAGACGAAAAACAACCAGTAGAACATTAAAGACAACTAGTAGAAATTGAAATACAACTAGAAGAGGATAAAATACAACATGTAGTAGTCCATTAAAGCCAACAAGTAGAGGAAGAAAGACAACCAGTGCAACGTGAAAGACAACTAGAAGAAAATAAAATATATCCAGAATAATATGAAATACAACTAGAAAAAGATGAAATACAACTAGACTAGTATGAAATACAACTAGATGAAAATGAAATACAACCTATAGTAAACGAAAACAGCAAGTACAACATGAAAAACAACTAGAAGAAGATTAAATGCAACATGTAGTAGACGATAAAAGCCAACTAGTAGAACAAGAAAGACGAACAGTGCAACGAGAAAGACAGCTAGAAGAAGATGAAATACAGATATAAGAAAGTAAATACAACTAGAATAATAAGAAATACAACTAGACGAAGATGAAATACAACCTGTATAGATGAAAGACAACCAGTAGAACATGAAAAATAACTAGTAGAAAATGAAATACAACTTGAAGAAGATGAAATACATCCTGTAGTAGACGAAAACAACAAGTAGTACACGAAAGACAACTAGAAGAATATAAAATTCAACTTGCAGTAGACGATTAAAGATAACGAGAAGACCAAGAAAGACAACCAATGTAACGCGAACGACGGCTAGAAGAAGATGAAATACAACTACCATAATATGAAATAAAACTAGAAGAAGACGACATACAACTAGAATTATATGAAATGCAACTAGAAGAACATGAAATACAACCTGTAGTATGCGATTAAAGATAACTAGTAGACAAAGAACGACAACCAATGCAACGCGAAAGACGACAAGAAGAAGATGAAATACAACTAGTATAATATGAAATACAACTAGACGAAGATGAAATACAACTAGAATAATATGAAATACAACTAGAAAAATATGAAATACAACCTGTAGTAGACGAAAAACAACCAGTAGAATATTAAAGACAACTAGTAGAAATTGAACAACTAGAAGAGGATAAAATACAACATGTAGTAGTCCATTAAAGCCAACAAGTAGAGGAAGAAAGACAACCAGTGCAACGTGAAAGACAACTAGAAGAAAATAAAATATATCCAGAATAATATGAAATACAACTAGAAAAAGATGAAATACAACTAGATGAAAATGAAATACAACCTGTAGTAAACGAAAACAGCAAGTACAACATGAAAAACAACTAGAAGAAGATTAAATACAACATGTAGTAGACGATAAAAGCCAACTAGTAGAACAAGAAAGACGAACAGTGCAACGTGAAAGACAGCTAGAAGAAGATGAAATACAGATATAAGAAAGTAAATACAACTAGAATAATATGAAATACAACTAGACGAAGATGAAATACAACCTGTATAGATGAAAGACAACCAGTAGAACATGAAAAATAACTAGTAGAAAATGAAATACAACTTGAAGAAGATGAAATACATCCTGTAGTAGACGAAAACAACAAGTAGTACACGAAAGACAACTAGAAGAATATAAAATTCAACTTGCAGTAGACGATTAAAGATAACGAGAAGACCAAGAAAGACAACCAATGTAACGCGAAAGACGGCTAGAAGAAGATGAAATACAACTACCATAATATGAAATAAAACTAGAAGAAGACGACATACAACTAGAATTATATGAAATGCAACTAGAAGAACATGAAATACAACCTGTAGTATGCGAAAGACAACCAGTAGAACATCGAAGACAACTAGTAGAAATTGAAATAGAAGAAAATGAAATACATCCCGACGAAAACTATAAGTAGAACATGGAAGACAACTAAATGAAGATGAAATACATCATGTAGTAGACGATAAAAGCCAACTAGTAGAACAAGAAAGACAACCAATGCAACGCGAAAGACGGCTAGAAGATGAAGAATTACAACTAGCATAATATGAAATACACCTAGAATAATATGTAATACAATAGAATAATATGAAATACAACTAGAAGAAGGTGAAATATAACCTGTATAGATGAAATACAACCTGTAGAACATGAAAGACAAATAGTAGAAAACAAAATACAACTAGAAAAAGATGAAATACATCCAGTAGTAGACGAAAACAACAAGTAGGACACGAAAGACAACTAGAAGAATATAAAATACAACATGTAGTAGACGATTAAAGATAACTAGTAGACCAAGAAAGACAACCAATGCAACGCGAAAGACGGCTAGAAGATGAAGAATTACAACTAGCATAATATGAAATACACCTAGAATAATATGTAATACAACTAGAATAATATGAAATACAACTAGAAGAAGGTGAAATATAACCTGTATAGATGAAAATCAACCTGTAGAACATGAAAGACAAATAGTAGAAACCGACAAACAACTAGAAAAAAGATGAAATACATCCAGTAGTAGACAAAAACAACAAGTAGGACACGAAAGACAACTAGAAGAATATAAACTACAACATGTAGTAGACGATTAAAGATAACTAGTAGACCAAGAACGACAACCAATGCAACGCGAAAGACGACTAGAAGAAGATGAAATACAACTAGTATAATATGAAATACAACTAGAAGAAGATGAAATACAACTAGAATAATATGAATACAACTAGAAAAATATGAAATACAACCTGTAGTAGACGAAAAACAACCAGTAGAACATTAAAGACAACTAGTAGAAATTGAAATACAACTAGAAGAGGATAAAATACAACATGTAGTAGTCCATTAAAGCCAACAAGTAGAGGAAGAAAGACAACCAGTGCAACGTGAAAGACAACTAGAAGAAAATAAAATATATCCAGAATAATATGAAATACAACTAGAAAAAGATGAAATACAACTAGACTAGTATGAAATACAACTAGATGAAAATGAAATACAACCTATAGTAAACGAAAACAGCAAGTACAACATGAAAAACAACTAGAAGAAGATTAAATGCAACATGTAGTAGACGATAAAAGCCAACTAGTAGAACAAGAAAGACGAACAGTGCAACGAGAAAGACAGCTAGAAGAAGATGAAATACAGATATAAGAAAGTAAATACAACTAGAATAATAAGAAATACAACTAGACGAAGATGAAATACAACCTGTATAGATGAAAGACAACCAGTAGAACATGAAAAATAACTAGTAGAAAATGAAATACAACTTGAAGAAGATGAAATACATCCTGTAGTAGACGAAAACAACAAGTAGTACACGAAAGACAACTAGAAGAATATAAAATTCAACTTGCAGTAGACGATTAAAGATAACGAGAAGACCAAGAAAGACAACCAATGTAACGCGAACGACGGCTAGAAGAAGATGAAATACAACTACCATAATATGAAATAAAACTAGAAGAAGACGACATACAACTAGAATTATATGAAATGCAACTAGAAGAACATGAAATACAACCTGTAGTATGCGATTAAAGATAACTAGTAGACAAAGAACGACAACCAATGCAACGTGAAAGACGACAAGAAGAAGATGAAATACAACTAGTATAATATGAAATACAACTAGACGAAGATGAAATACAACTAGAATAATATGAAATACAACTAGAAAAATATGAAATACAACCTGTAGTAGACGAAAAACAACCAGTAGAATATTAAAGACAACTAGTAGAAATTGAACAACTAGAAGAGGATAAAATACAACATGTAGTAGTCCATTAAAGCCAACAAGTAGAGGAAGAAAGACAACCAGTGCAACGTGAAAGACAACTAGAAGAAAATAAAATATATCCAGAATAATATGAAATACAACTAGAAAAAGATGAAATACAACTAGATGAAAATGAAATACAACCTGTAGTAAACGAAAACAGCAAGTACAACATGAAAAACAACTAGAAGAAGATTAAATACAACATGTAGTAGACGATAAAAGCCAACTAGTAGAACAAGAAAGACGAACAGTGCAACGTGAAAGACAGCTGGAAGAAGATGAAATCCAGATATAAGAAAGTAAATACAACTAGAATAATATGAAATACAACTAGACGAAGATGAAATACAACCTGTATAGATGAAAGACAACCAGTAGAACATGAAAAATAACTAGTAGAAAATGAAATACAACTTGAAGAAGATGAAATACATCCTGTAGTAGACGAAAACAACAAGTAGTACACGAAAGACAACTAGAAGAATATAAAATTCAACTTGCAGTAGACGATTAAAGATAACGAGAAGACCAAGAAAGACAACCAATGTAACGCGAACGACGGCTAGAAGAAGATGAAATACAACTACCATAATATGAAATAAAACTAGAAGAAGACGACATACAACTAGAATTATATGAAATGCAACTAGAAGAACATGAAATACAACCTGTAGTATGCGATTAAAGATAACTAGTAGACCAAGAACGACAACCAATGCAACGCGAAAGACGACTAGAAGAAGATGAAATACAACTAGTATAATATGAAATACAACTAGAAGAAGATGAAATACAACTAGACTAGTATGAAATACAACTAGATGAAAATGAAATACAACCTGTAGTAAACGAAAACAGCAAGTACAACATGAAAAACAACTAGAAGAAGATTAAATACAACATGTAGTAGACGATAAAAGCCAACTAGTAGAACAAGAAAGACGAACAGTGCAACGTGAAAGACAGCTAGAAGAAGATGAAATAAAGATATAAGAAAGTAAATACAACTAGAATAATATGAAATACAACTAGACGAAGATGAAATACAACCTGTATAGATGAAAGACAACCAGTAGAACATGAAAAATAACTAGTAGAAAATGAAATACAACTTGAAGAAGATGAAATACATCCTGTAGTAGACGAAAACAACAAGTAGTACACGAAAGACAACTAGAAGAATATAAAATTCAACTTGCAGTAGACGATTAAAGATAACGAGAAGACCAAGAAAGACAACCAATGTAACGCGAAAGACGGCTAGAAGAAGATGAAATACAACTACCATAATATGAAATAAAACTAGAAGAAGACGACATACAACTAGAATTATATGAAATGCAACTAGAAGAACATGAAATACAACCTGTAGTATGCGAAAGACAACCAGTAGAACATCGAAGACAACTAGTAGAAATTGAAATAGAAGAAAATGAAATACATCCCGACGAAAACTATAAGTAGAACATGGAAGACAACTAAATGAAGATGAAATACAACATGTAGTAGACGATAAAAGCCAACTATTAGAACAAGAAAGACAACCAATGCAACGCGAAAGACGGCTAGAAGATGAAGAATTACAACTAGCATAATATGAAATACACCTAGAATAATATGTAATACAACTAGAATAATATGAAATACGACTAGAAGAAGGTGAAATATAACCTGTATAGATGAAATACAACCTGTAGAACATGAAAGACAAATAGTAGAAAACGACATACAACTAGAAAAAAGATGAAATACATCCAGTAGTAGACGAAAACAACAAGTAGGACACGAAAGACAACTAGAAGAATATAAACTACAACATGTAGTAGACGATTAAAGATAACTAGTAGACCAAGAACGACAACCAATGCAACGCGAAAGACGACTAGAAGAAGATGAAATACAACTAGTATAATATGAAATACAACTAGAAGAAGATGAAATACAGCTAGAATAATGTGAAATACAACTAGAAAAATATGAAATACAACCTGTAGTAGACGAAAAACAACCAGTAGAACATTAAAGACAACTAGTAGAAATTGAAATACAACTAGAAGAGGATAAAATACAACATGTAGTAGTCCATTTGTAACGCTTCTCAATATGGGTATGATTTAATTTTTATAAAATCCAATTTAGAAAATAACAATAGGAATTAAATTAACAATCAGCAATTTATAGGAATAAAAATATAGTAAATAGTAAAATGAGAAGAAATGACGGTTCGTTTTAACAAAATATATTTAATAGATGTCAAAAAATTGTTTTCCTTTTAATATAGCAAACTCAATTTAGCATGGCCCAAACCTAAATTCGGCCCATATCCAATAATATAAGCAACCCAATCCCTCCTCTCTTCTCATTCCTCTCCATTTACAATAATTCTGTAAGTTTTTCCTTTTTCTCTCTTTTTCTCTCTTTTTCCTCTTTGGCCGAAAATTTCCTCTTTGTTCTCTTTGACTGCCGCCGGCCTCATACCCCTTCCTCCTTGGTGGCTGCCGAAACCCTTCCTCCCTACCTTCTCTCTCTCTTGGCCGCCAGCCCCTTCTACCCGCCCTCCTCATTTCTCCTTGGCCGCCAGCCCTCCTAACCGCCCCTCTCTCTCCTTGGCAGCCGAACCATCTTCAGCCCTTTCCCCTTGGCCGGCCACCACAAACCTAGACCCGGCCACCACAGCCCTAGACCCGAACCACCACCACAACCCTAGACCCGAAGCCACCACAACCCTAGACCCGAACCCTTTGAAGATCCGAAACTCTATGCCAAACCCGAAAACCCTAGACCCAATAACCCAATTTACATATTGAAAACCTCTTTTAATTTGGAATTTGTCTAGTTATACAAGAAATCAAGGTCATTACTCAAATTTATTGCCAAATTGAATTGTGGGAAGAATTGAGGGTGATAGTTCATTTAATTACTTGAATTGTGGGGAAATGGATTGGTAGATAGGAGTTGAGAGGTATCTTGGAATTAAGGTGAATTAAATACTTGGGCATATCTGTTAAATGACAAAGTCCTTAGATACAATTTAAAATAGAAACCTAAGTAAGTGTATTTAAACCTAGGAGTAAATCACGCGACGCTAGAAGACGCTGAGAATACGCAGGGCTTCAACTCACGCATAACAGCAGTTACTGAGAATACAGGTGCGGGTTTCCTGGTCTTTTTACAAATAATAAGAAATTCGTGGATTAAGGTAGGTAATCCTTTTTCCCAATCTGGTAGATTAACTGCATGTTGAGAATGTCGAATTCTCTTTCGTTTTGTGTAGAATTGCATGTTAGGAACTTGTTGGATGCATTGATTTGAACTGACAGGATAGTGTGAATGTGAACAAGGAAAGTTTTAATGAACTGTTTTAAATTGGGGCCGTCCCTGTGTGGCGGTTCTGCATGTGTTTTCGAAAATCGGATCGTCCGTGTGTGGCGATCTGCCGGTTGGGTCCCCGCAACGACCCTTCCAGATTCGTCCTCGTGTGGCGACTCTTTGGGCTATCCTGCATGGGCATGGGTTCTCAGAGAGAAAGGCCGGATTATCCGTGTGTGGTGATCCGGAGTAAGAACAGAACAGAACAGAACAGAACAGAACAGCTCGTCCTCGTGTGGCGACTCCAACTAAGTTTTCATGTACGGGCATGGATTCCCAAAGGAGAAAGGCCGGATTGTCCATGTGTGGCGAACCCGGAGTGTTAGAATTTTAAAGAGAAACAGGAACAGAACTGAGAATGTTTTTGAAAGGATTGCATGTCCGAATTGATAGGAAAATTGGGGGTTATTTCAAAAACCTTTACTTTTATGTTTTTAGGGTATTTAATGCATTCATTTGTAAAAGCACCGGGCTGGAACTAAATTCCGCACTGAGAGATAGTTCGATCTCTCACCCGTTTTGTTTCCACTTTTATGTGGGTTCCAGGAAATGAAGAAGGAGACATGGAGGAAGGCCGTGAGTGAGAAAATTTAGCGGAACTATTAAGAGTAGCCACTATTTGTTTTTAAATTATATTTGTATGAATCATATATGATGCAGACACGGCGGTAACTGTTTGACTAGCCATGTCTGACATATTTTCCCTTTGTTTGTTTATGAACCTTGTTTATTTTAATATAGTGGCTTATTTGGTTGTGTTATTGATAATGTATGTGATGTGCTTAACGCCTGGCGCATAAATGCGTGGCGGGTTGTCCTGGGGTGTGACAACTAAGTTGGTATCAGAGCCAGCACATACAATATCAATAAACTTCCGCTGAGAGAGCGCTAGCAATAGGATGCGGCGATAGATCATAGTAACAAAGGTATATGAAATCTGGTACCAGTTGGTGCGGCCCGTACCAGGCCGTGCGGCTAGGCCGTACCTACCTAGGTCAGGCTAGGCCGTACCTACCTAGGTCAGACCAGGCCGTACCAACTAGGTCAGACCAGGCCGTACCATGCTGTACGGCTAGGCCGTACCATGCTGTACGGCTAGGCCGTACCTACTTAGGTCAGACCAAACCATGTGGACCGAGCGTACCATTAGTAACAAATGTATATATATTTAGTGACGGATTACGCCTTTTAGTAACGGTACAAATTATTTTGAAATATAACAAGGATATTTTCTTTTTTGAAAGATTGAACTAATTTAATTTTGTAGAAAATAAACCAAATAGATCCTTTCCTTAGATGGCAAATCAACGTAACGGACAGCCCACTTGGCTAAGGACATTCGCAACCACCGCAAAAGTCAAGGAAATGGTCGGATGGGTAGACTTGTCCGGAATCACTGTCAATACTGCAATCTCTGTCAATTGTCCTTACTCCGTCATCTCGCCACACGTGGTGGAGGCTAGCGGATTCAGAGTGAAGCATACCGGAAGACGCCGTTTCTTCGCAGGACTCGAACCTAGTGTGGAAGAGCAATACTGTCCGGACCTTCATGTGAACACGCAGAATGGAAAATGGCGAGTGGACCCAATCGTGGCTGACACCGGAGCGTACGAAATGGTTTTAGGAATGGACTGGCTCAAGGAACACCACGTGCTAATAGACTGCGCGCACCGTAGCTTAGTATTCTGGCCGCCTCACGAACAACCTGTCAGGGCAGAAATGCGGAGAATGTCGGACAATAAGAACAAGCTCATCGGGGAAAAGCCCCAGAAGGAAGAAGAAGACCCAACTATAAGAGCGGAAATGGAAGCAGAACCATTCACAATGTCAGAAGTTCGGAACGACTGGACATATCACGTTAGGAAAGATATACTTAAGGGATATTTTGAAACCGATTAGGACACGTTAGGAAAGATATACTTCAGGGATATAGTTATAAATCTCACATGTAGCTGTAATTTCGTTGAATGTTTAAATAAGCAGTTATAATCGAAAGAAAATTTAAATTTTGATTCGTAATTGTAAATCCCTTCTTTAAAGTACGTCTATTTACCTTGAGTTGAATAACTATAAGTCATGCGATGAACTCGGTAACTAATAACAATGCAAGTACATATGTAAAAAAAAAAAAAAAAAAAAAAAAAAAAAAAAAAAAAAAAAAAAAAAAAAAAAAACTTGGAAGAATGAAAAACTCACATCAAGTACCCTTTGCACAGCGAAGTCAGAGATGGCGAAAGGAACCAGAACTAACTCAAACACGAGCGACACAGATGGCGACACTAGGATTCCACTGGAGAACCCTCAACTGACAGCCCTGCTGCAGGGACTGGAACGTGTGGCTAGAGTAGCCTTAGAACATGAACAGAGGCAACCCAGGGAGGCCGACACGTTCTTTGAGTGCTACCGCTCGTTCAACTCATTGCGCCCGCCAACGTTCGATGGGACCGGCAATTTCGCAACTGCGGAGAACTGGATAGCGAACGTCAAGGATAAGTTCCAGATCCTACGAGCCCCAGAAGAATACAGGGTTGAACTAGCAACCCAGTGTTTAGAGGGTCATGCCCGTTTCTGGTGGCAGGAAGTGAAACGCGGGTTGGGAGAAACCGCGAGAGCAACGGAATGGGCCGAGTTTGAAAACCAGTTTGAAAGGCGTTACATGGACGTAATGTCACGAGAGGCGCTCCGCCAACAATTTACAAGTTTGAAACAGGGGGGCAACTCAGTGGCAGAGTATAACTCCAAATTTGAAAATCTGATGAGGTATGCACCAGACATCGTGCGAGATGACTTCCGCCTCCGACAACAATATCTCGGGGGACTGAACCCTCGTTTTGCTCAATTAATCGACATCCCGGGGACCAACCGACTGTCGGATCTAATGTTGAGGGCAACTACTGCGGAGTCATATGACGGCCGCATCGGTCAAGCTGGGGGATTGAGGAATGTACGACCCAAGGTGGAGGAACCTGTGAGATCGGCCCCAAATAGAGGCAATTTCGGGAATGCCCGGCCCAACTATCAAACTAACCCAGCACCTCCGTGCAATTATTGTGGCCGTAACCATGCAACGGAACAATGCAGCTTCCGTTTGGGGGTGTGTCATCGGTGCAACAAACAGGGACACTTCATCAAGGACTGCCCCCTGCAGCGAAATGATTCCAGACAACAGGTGGGAAACACAGCCCCACCTACACGGGCACCGCTTGGCAGAGGGACCGGTAACTACAACCCCCCCAATAACAACCGCGGTGGGAACCAAAAGGTTGGAATGCATGCACATGATTGTTGCAATTATGAAATGGGAGGAGCTCAGACTAACGAAGGGTACGAAGGAGAAGACGTGGCCACTGATCTTCTAACTGGTAAGTTTGAACTTTCTGGAATTCCTGCTTTTGTACTTATAGACACGGGTTGTAGCCATTCGGTTATATCAAAGGAGTGGGTAAAAGAACACGGGGTACAAACTTGGGACTCGGGTAAATTATTGAACATAAGTACCCCCGCATTGCAATATACTACCCCAGAGTTTCGGAGCGTAGGGCTAAAACTCCAAATAGCGGGGAGGGAATTTCCGATAAACCCCATAGTCTCTAGGACGGGTCTCTATGATTTAATGTTGGGTCTTGAGTGGCTCACTCGAAACGGCGTGACGGTCGACTGCCTGAAAGGGAGAATGGTCATCAACAGACCGGGTCTCCCTGACCTCTCGGTTCGACTTAGGAAACGGGGAGGCGGGACCCCGACCATATCTGCCAGTCAAGCGAGAAGATTAATCGACAGCGGCAGTTCCGCCTTTATAGTCACCATAATGCAAAACGAGGCGAAGAAACCAGAAATAAGGTCGGTACCCATCGTTTCAGAGTATACCGATGTATTTCCGGAAGAGCTGCCAGGGATACCTCCTAATCGGGAAATCGAATTCCGTATAGACGTACTTCCGGGTACCCGTCCAATCTCTAAGGCCCCGTACCGTATGGCACCGGCAGAACTTAAGGAACTGAAGACTCAGTTAGAGGAGCTTTTAGAATTAGGATTCGTGCGACCAAGCACATCACCGTGGGGCGCACCAGTGCTATTCGTTAAAAAGAAAGACGGTAGTATGAGACTCTGCATCGACTACCGAGAACTTAACAAGGTCACAATCAAAAACAAGTACCCTCTCCCACGAATTGAGGACCTGTTCGATCAACTCCAAGGCGCAGCGGTTTATTCTAAGATAGATCTGAGATCGGGGTACCATCAGTTGAAGATTCAGCCGCAAGATGTGGAGAAGTCGGCATTCCGTACCCGTTACGGGCACTACGAATTTACAGTCATGCCTTTTGGGTTAACCAATGCTCCAGCGGCATTTATGGACCTGATGAACCGAGTATTTCATGACCTACTGGATTGCTGCGTCATCGTTTTCATAGATGACATTCTGATCTACTCTAAGGAGGAGGAAGATCACGCCCAAGACCTACGTACAGTGTTACAAAGGTTACGGGAACACCAGTTGTACGCCAAATTCTCTAAGTGTGAATTTTGGATGAGAGAAGTTAAATTTCTGGGACACGTAGTAACGGGGGAAGGTATCCGGGTCGACCCCGATAAAATCAAAGCGGTGGTAGAATGGACACAACCCAAGAGTGTAACAGAGATACGTAGTTTCCTAGGGCTAGCAGGATACTACAGGCGTTTTGTTCCCGGATATTCCAAGATAGCCCGACCCATGACTCAGCTCCTGCACAAAGGAACCACCTTCAAATGGACTGAGAGTCAAGAAGACAGTTTTCAGAAATTGAAGAAACTACTGACCAGTGCTCCAGTGTTAACATTGCCCAAACCTGACCGAGAATTCACAGTGTACACAGACGCGTCAAGGAATGGTCTCGGATGTGTACTCATGCAAGACGGACAAGTAATTGCTTATGGGTCACGACAGTTGAAGAATCATGAGCAGAACTATCCCACACACGACCTGGAATTAGCAGCAGTGATTTTTGCACTCAAATCATGGAGACACTACCTCTACGGGGCGAAATGCCGAGTGTTCACGGACCACCAGAGCCTAAAATATGTGTTTACCCAGAAGGAATTGAACATGAGACAAAGAAGGTGGCTGGAACTAATGAAGGATTATGATTTGGACATACAGTACTTGGCTGGGAAGGCAAATGTGGTGGCAGACGCGCTCAGTAGGAAAGGGGCGACAAACTTGGCAGAGGCAATAACCCAAGAGACAGAACTGATCAAAGAAATGCGACATATGAATTTGGGAGTGTGTGTATCGACCAGCTGGATTCAGGAACAAACTGACATCAAGGGAACCGCAAAGGATGCGGTACTCACCCTAGCGGCTATATCGGTACAACCAGAACTGAAGTCTCGAATCCGGGACGCAGACCAAGGCGACGAGCGACATCAAAGGTACCGGGAATTGGCCCGTACCAATCCAATGTCGACCTTCAAAGAAAACGAGGATGGGCTCCTCTATTTCAACCAGCGGGTTTGTGTCCCAGAACAGGGGGGATTGAGAAACGAAATTCTACGAGAAGCCCACGAATCGGGATATACCATTCATCCAGGAGAAGTAAAGATGTATAAGGACCTCCGTACCCAATTTTGGTGGCCCAACATGAAGAAAGAGGTGTCAGAATTTGTCGCTAGATGCATCACCTGCCAACAAGTGAAAGCAGAACGGAGGAAGATGGCAGGGTTGCTATACCCAAACTCCAGGGCACAAATGAAGTTCCAGGTCATTACTATGGACTTCATCACTGGGTTACCGCGTAACCAAAAGAGATATGACTCAATCTGGGTCATTGTGGACACACTAACCAAGGTAGCCCATTTCATACCTCTGCGGACCCCTACATCTGGTGGGGAATTGGCAGACCTATTCCTTCAATATCAGTTCAAATATCATGGAGTCCCTGAAACCATCATATCAGATCGGGATACGCGATTTACCTCGCATTTCTGGAAAAGCTTCCAGGAAGCTATGGGAACCCGACTCAATTTCAGTACCGCTCATCACCCTCAGACCGACGGCCAGTCAGAACGTACAATTCAAACTTTAGAGGATATGCTAAGAGCGTGTGCTATTAACTTCCAAGGCTCGTGGGCAGACCACTTGACCATGGCCGAGTTCGCATACAATAATAGTTACCACGCCAGTATCGGCATGGCACCATCGGAAGCCTGGTGCGGACATCGTTGGAAAACCCCCTTGTGGTGGGGAAACCACGGGGAACAACTACCAACAGGGCCAGAAATGGTAAAGGATTGCGCAGACAGAACTCAACTGATCCTAGACAGACTAAGCACTGCTCGAGACAGGCAGAAGAAGTACGCGGATTTGAGGAGACGACCATTGGAATTCGAAACCGGGGACCATGTTTGGTTGAAGGTCTCTCCAAGGAGGGGAGTAAGACGGTTCGGTGTAGCAGGGAAATTAAGTCCTAGATTTGTGGGACCGTTTGAAATTCTTAGAAGAATCGGACCGCTGGCATACGAACTGGCGCTACCTCCAACCCTAGATAAAGTACACCCAGTTTTCCACGTATCTCAACTACGGAAATATATCCGAGACCCCTCCCACATCCTCGACTTTTCAAATCTGGGGTTAGATGAAACCTTGGTGTATGAGGAACGACCCATGAAAATACTAGACACCAAAGAAATAAGTCTCCGGCGAAAGACCATTAAACAGGTCTTAGTACAATGGGGACGACATACCAGCCGAGAAGCGACTTGGGAAATGGAGGAGACGATGCGTGCCACATACCCAGAATTTTTCGAAGACATAGACGCCGAGGCTGTTCAGGGGGCTGAACAGGATTTCCAAGGGGGGGAGGATGTAACGCTTCTCAATATGGGTATGATTTAATTTTTATAAAATCCAATTTAGAAAATAACAATAGGAATTAAATTAACAATCAGCAATTTATAGGAATAAAAATATAGTAAATAGTAAAATGAGAAGAAATGACGGTTCGTTTTAACAAAATGTATTTAATAGATGTCAAAAAATTGTTTTCCTTTTAATATAGCAAACTCAATTTAGCATGGCCCAAACCTAAATTCGGCCCATATCCAATAATATAAGCAACCCAATCCCTCCTCTCTTCTCATTCCTCTCCATTTACAATAATTCTGTAAGTTTTTCCTTTTTCTCTCTTTTTCTCTCTTTTTCCTCTTTGGCCGAAAATTTCCTCTTTGTTCTCTTTGACTGCCGCCGGCCTCATACCCCTTCCTCCTTGGTGGCTGCCGAAACCCTTCCTCCCTACCTTCTCTCTCTCTTGGCCGCCAGCCCCTTCTACCCGCCCTCCTCATTTCTCCTTGGCCGCCAGCCCTCCTAACCGCCCCTCTCTCTCCTTGGCAGCCGAACCATCTTCAGCCCTTTCCCCTTGGCCGGCCACCACAAACCTAGACCCGGCCACCACAGCCCTAGACCCGAACCACCACCACAACCCTAGACCCGAAGCCACCACAACCCTAGACCCGAACCCTTTGAAGATCCGAAACTCTATGCCAAACCCGAAAACCCTAGACCCAATAACCCAATTTACATATTGAAAACCTCTTTTAATTTGGAATTTGTCTAGTTATACAAGAAATCAAGGTCATTACTCAAATTTATTGCCAAATTGAATTGTGGGAAGAATTGAGGGTGATAGTTCATTTAATTACTTGAATTGTGGGGAAATGGATTGGTAGATAGGAGTTGAGAGGTATCTTGGAATTAAGGTGAATTAAATACTTGGGCATATCTGTTAAATGACAAAGTCCTTAGATACAATTTAAAATAGAAACCTAAGTAAGTGTATTTAAACCTAGGAGTAAATCACGCGACGCTAGAAGACGCTGAGAATACGCAGGGCTTCAACTCACGCATAACAGCAGTTACTGAGAATACAGGTGCGGGTTTCCTGGTCTTTTTACAAATAATAAGAAATTCGTGGATTAAGGTAGGTAATCCTTTTTCCCAATCTGGTAGATTAACTGCATGTTGAGAATGTCGAATTCTCTTTCGTTTTGTGTAGAATTGCATGTTAGGAACTTGTTGGATGCATTGATTTGAACTGACAGGATAGTGTGAATGTGAACAAGGAAAGTTTTAATGAACTGTTTTAAATTGGGGCCGTCCCTGTGTGGCGGTTCTGCATGTGTTTTCGAAAATCGGATCGTCCGTGTGTGGCGATCTGCCGGTTGGGTCCCCGCAACGACCCTTCCAGATTCGTCCTCGTGTGGCGACTCTTTGGGCTATCCTGCATGGGCATGGGTTCTCAGAGAGAAAGGCCGGATTATCCGTGTGTGGTGATCCGGAGTAAGAACAGAACAGAACAGAACAGAACAGAACAGCTCGTCCTCGTGTGGCGACTCCAACTAAGTTTTCATGTACGGGCATGGATTCCCAAAGGAGAAAGGCCGGATTGTCCATGTGTGGCGAACCCGGAGTGTTAGAATTTTAAAGAGAAACAGGAACAGAACTGAGAATGTTTTTGAAAGGATTGCATGTCCGAATTGATAGGAAAATTGGGGGTTATTTCAAAAACCTTTACTTTTATGTTTTTAGGGTATTTAATGCATTCATTTGTAAAAGCACCGGGCTGGAACTAAATTCCGCACTGAGAGATAGTTCGATCTCTCACCCGTTTTGTTTCCACTTTTATGTGGGTTCCAGGAAATGAAGAAGGAGACATGGAGGAAGGCCGTGAGTGAGAAAATTTAGCGGAACTATTAAGAGTAGCCACTATTTGTTTTTAAATTATATTTGTATGAATCATATATGATGCAGACACGGCGGTAACTGTTTGACTAGCCATGTCTGACATATTTTCCCTTTGTTTGTTTATGAACCTTGTTTATTTTAATATAGTGGCTTATTTGGTTGTGTTATTGATAATGTATGTGATGTGCTTAACGCCTGGCGCATAAATGCGTGGCGGGTTGTCCTGGGGTGTGACACCATTAAAGCCAACAAGTAAAGGAAGAAAGACAACCAGTGCAACGTGAAAGATAACTAGAAGAAAATCAAAAATATATCCAGAATAATATGAAATACAACTAGAAAAAGATGAAATACAACTAGACTAGTATGAAATACAACTAGATGAAAATGAAATACAACCTGTAGTAAACGAAAACAGCAAGTACAACATGAAAAACAACTAGAAGAAGATTAAATACAACATGTAGTAGACGATAAAAGCCAACTAGTAGAACAAGAAAGACGAACAGTGCAACGTGAAAGACAGCTAGAAGAAGATGAAATACAGATATAAGAAAGTAAATACAACTAGAATAATATGAAATACAACTAGACGAAGATGAAATACAACCTGTATAGATGAAAGACATCCAGTAGAACATGAAAAAATAACTAGTAGAAAATGAAATACAACTTGAAGAAGATGAAATACATCCTGTAGTAGACGAAAACAACAAGTAGTACACGAAAGACAACTAGAAGAATATAAAATTCAACTTGCAGTAGACGATTAAAGATAACGAGAAGACCAAGAAAGACAACCAATGTAACGCGAAAGACGGCTGGAAGAAGATGAAATACAACTACCATAATATGAAATAAAACTAGAAGAAGACGACATACAACTAGAATTATATGAAATGCAACTAGAAGAACATGAAATACAACCTGTAGTATGCGAAAGACAACCAGTAGAACATCGAAGACAACTAGTAGAAATTGAAATAGAAGAAAATGAAATACATCCCGACGAAAACTATAAGTAGAACATGGAAGACAACTAAATGAAGATGAAATACAACATGTAGTAGACGATAAAAGCCAACTAGTAGAACAAGAAAGACAACCAATGCAACGCGAAAGACGGCTAGAAGATGAAGAATTACAACTAGCATAATATGAAATACACCTAGAATAATATGTAATACAACTAGAATAATATGAAATACAACTAGAAGAAGGTGAATTATAACCTGTATAGATGAAATACAACCTGTAGAACATGAAAGACAAATAGTAGAAAACGACATACAACTAGAAAAAGATGAAATACATCCAGTAGTAGACGAAAACAACAAGTAGGACACGAAAGACAACTAGAAGAATATAAACTACAACATGTAGTAGACGATTAAAGATAACTTGTAGACCAAGAACGACAACCAATGCAACGCGAAAGACGACTAGAAGAAGATGAAATACAACTAGTATAATATGAAATACAACTAGAAGAAGATGAAATACAACTAGAATAATGTGAAATACAACTAGAAAAATATGAAATACAACCTGTAGTACACGAAAAACAACCAGTAGAACATTAAAGACAACTAGTAGAAATTGAAATACAACTAGAAGAGGATAAAATACAACATGTAGTAGTCCATTAAAGCCAACAAGTAGAGGAAGAAAGACAACCAGTGCAACGTGAAAGACAACTAGAAGAAAATGAAATATATCCAGAATAATATGAAATACAACTAGAAAAAGATGAAATACAACTAGACTAGTATGAAATACAACTAGATGAAAATGAAATACAACCTGTAGTAAACGAAAACAGCAAGTACAACATGAAAAACAACTAGAAGAAGATTAAATACAACATGTAGTAGACGATAAAAGCCAACTAGTAGAACAAGAAAGACGAACAGTGCAACGTGAAAGACAGCTAGAAGAAGAGGAAATACAGATATAAGAAAGTAAATACAACTAGAATAATATGAAATACAACTAGGCGAAGATGAAATACAACCTGTAGTATGCGAAAGACAACCAGTAGAACATCGAAGACAACTAGTAGAAATTGAAATAGAAGAAAATGAAATACATCCCGACGAAAACTATAAGTAGAACATGGAAGACAACTAAATGAAGATGAAATACATCATGTAGTAGACGATAAAAGCCAACTAGTAGAACAAGAAAGACAACCAATGCAACGCGAAAGACGGCTAGAAGATGAAGAATTACAACTAGCATAATATGAAATACACCTAGAATAATATGTAATACAATAGAATAATATGAAATACAACTAGAAGAAGGTGAAATATAACCTGTATAGATGAAATACAACCTGTAGAACATGAAAGACAAATAGTAGAAAACAAAATACAACTAGAAAAAGATGAAATACATCCAGTAGTAGACGAAAACAACAAGTAGGACACGAAAGACAACTAGAAGAATATAAAATACAACATGTAGTAGACGATTAAAGATAACTAGTAGACCGAGAAAGACAACCAATGCAACGCGAAAGACGGCTAGAAGATGAAGAATTACAACTAGCATAATATGAAATACACCTAGAATAATATGTAATACAACTAGAATAATATGAAATACAACTAGAAGAAGGTGAAATATAACCTGTATAGATGAAAATCAACCTGTAGAACATGAAAGACAAATAGTAGAAAACGACAAACAACTAGAAAAAAGATGAAATACATCCAGTAGTAGACAAAAACAACAAGTAGGACACGAAAGACAACTAGAAGAATATAAACTACAACATGTAGTAGACGATTAAAGATAACTAGTAGACCAAGAACGACAACCAATGCAACGCGAAAGACGACTAGAAGAAGATGAAATACAACTAGTATAATATGAAATACAACTAGAAGAAGATGAAATACAACTAGAATAATATGAAATACAACTAGAAAAATATGAAATACAACCTGTAGTAGACGAAAAACAACCAGTAGAACATTAAAGACAACTAGTAGAAATTGAAATACAACTAGAAGAGGATAAAATACAACATGTAGTAGTCCATTAAAGCCAACAAGTAGAGGAAGAAAGACAACCAGTGCAGCGTGAAAGACAACTAGAAGAAAATGAAATATATCCAGAATAATATGAAATACAACTAGAAAAAGATGAAATACAACTAGACTAGTATGAAATACAACTAGATGAAAATGAAATACAACCTGTAGTAAACGAAAACAGCAAGTACAACATGAAAAACAACTAGAAGAAGATTAAATACAACATGTAGTAGACGATAAAAGCCAACTAGTAGAACAAGAAAGACGAACAGTGCAACGTGAAAGACAGCTAGAAGAAGATGAAATACAGATATAAGAAAGTAAATACAACTAGAATAATATGAAATACAACTAGACGAAGATGAAATACAACCTGTATAGATGAAAGACAACCAGTAGAACATGAAAAATAACTAGTAGAAAATGAAATACAACTTGAAGAAGATGAAATACATCCTGTAGTAGACGAAAACAACAAGTAGTACACGAAAGACAACTAGAAGAATATAAAATTCAACTTGCAGTAGACGATTAAAGATAACGAGAAGACCAAGAAAGACAACCAATGTAACGCGAAAGACGGCTAGAAGAAGATGAAATACAACTACCATAATATGAAATAAAACTAGAAGAAGACGACATACAACTAGAATTATATGAAATGCAACTAGAAGAACATGAAATACAACCTGTAGTATGCGAAAGACAACCAGTAGAACATCGAAGACAACTAGTAGAAATTGAAATAGAAGAAAATGAAATACATCCCGACGAAAACTATAAGTAGAACATGGAAGACAACTAAATGAAGATGAAATACATCATGTAGTAGACGATAAAAGCCAACTAGTAGAACAAGAAAGACAACCAATGCAACGCGAAAGACGGCTAGAAGATGAAGAATTACAACTAGCATAATATGAAATACACCTAGAATAATATGTAATACAATAGAATAATATGAAATACAACTAGAAGAAGGTGAAATATAACCTGTATAGATGAAATACAACCTGTAGAACATGAAAGACAAATAGTAGAAAACAAAATACAACTAGAAAAAGATGAAATACATCCAGTAGTAGACGAAAACAACAAGTAGGACACGAAAGACAACTAGAAGAATATAAAATACAACATGTAGTAGACGATTAAAGATAACTAGTAGACCAAGAAAGACAACCAATGCAACGCGAAAGACGGCTAGAAGATGAAGAATTACAACTAGCATAATATGAAATACACCTAGAATAATATGTAATACAACTAGAATAATATGAAATACAACTAGAAGAAGGTGAAATATAACCTGTATAGATGAAAATCAACCTGTAGAACATGAAAGACAAATAGTAGAAACCGACAAACAACTAGAAAAAAGATGAAATACATCCAGTAGTAGACAAAAACAACAAGTAGGACACGAAAGACAACTAGAAGAATATAAACTACAACATGTAGTAGACGATTAAAGATAACTAGTAGACCAAGAACGACAACCAATGCAACGCGAAAGACGACTAGAAGAAGATGAAATACAACTAGTATAATATGAAATACAACTAGAAGAAGATGAAATACAACTAGAATAATATGAATACAACTAGAAAAATATGAAATACAACCTGTAGTAGACGAAAAACAACCAGTAGAACATTAAAGACAACTAGTAGAAATTGAAATACAACTAGAAGAGGATAAAATACAACATGTAGTAGTCCATTAAAGCCAACAAGTAGAGGAAGAAAGACAACCAGTGCAACGTGAAAGACAACTAGAAGAAAATAAAATATATCCAGAATAATATGAAATACAACTAGAAAAAGATGAAATACAACTAGACTAGTATGAAATACAACTAGATGAAAATGAAATACAACCTATAGTAAACGAAAACAGCAAGTACAACATGAAAAACAACTAGAAGAAGATTAAATGCAACATGTAGTAGACGATAAAAGCCAACTAGTAGAACAAGAAAGACGAACAGTGCAACGAGAAAGACAGCTAGAAGAAGATGAAATACAGATATAAGAAAGTAAATACAACTAGAATAATAAGAAATACAACTAGACGAAGATGAAATACAACCTGTATAGATGAAAGACAACCAGTAGAACATGAAAAATAACTAGTAGAAAATGAAATACAACTTGAAGAAGATGAAATACATCCTGTAGTAGACGAAAACAACAAGTAGTACACGAAAGACAACTAGAAGAATATAAAATTCAACTTGCAGTAGACGATTAAAGATAACGAGAAGACCAAGAAAGACAACCAATGTAACGCGAACGACGGCTAGAAGAAGATGAAATACAACTACCATAATATGAAATAAAACTAGAAGAAGACGACATACAACTAGAATTATATGAAATGCAACTAGAAGAACATGAAATACAACCTGTAGTATGCGATTAAAGATAACTAGTAGACAAAGAACGACAACCAATGCAACGCGAAAGACGACAAGAAGAAGATGAAATACAACTAGTATAATATGAAATACAACTAGACGAAGATGAAATACAACTAGAATAATATGAAATACAACTAGAAAAATATGAAATACAACCTGTAGTAGACGAAAAACAACCAGTAGAATATTAAAGACAACTAGTAGAAATTGAACAACTAGAAGAGGATAAAATACAACATGTAGTAGTCCATTAAAGCCAACAAGTAGAGGAAGAAAGACAACCAGTGCAACGTGAAAGACAACTAGAAGAAAATAAAATATATCCAGAATAATATGAAATACAACTAGAAAAAGATGAAATACAACTAGATGAAAATGAAATACAACCTGTAGTAAACGAAAACAGCAAGTACAACATGAAAAACAACTAGAAGAAGATTAAATACAACATGTAGTAGACGATAAAAGCCAACTAGTAGAACAAGAAAGACGAACAGTGCAACGTGAAAGACAGCTAGAAGAAGATGAAATACAGATATAAGAAAGTAAATACAACTAGAATAATATGAAATACAACTAGACGAAGATGAAATACAACCTGTATAGATGAAAGACAACCAGTAGAACATGAAAAATAACTAGTAGAAAATGAAATACAACTTGAAGAAGATGAAATACATCCTGTAGTAGACGAAAACAACAAGTAGTACACGAAAGACAACTAGAAGAATATAAAATTCAACTTGCAGTAGACGATTAAAGATAACGAGAAGACCAAGAAAGACAACCAATGTAACGCGAAAGACGGCTAGAAGAAGATGAAATACAACTACCATAATATGAAATAAAACTAGAAGAAGACGACATACAACTAGAATTATATGAAATGCAACTAGAAGAACATGAAATACAACCTGTAGTATGCGAAAGACAACCAGTAGAACATCGAAGACAACTAGTAGAAATTGAAATAGAAGAAAATGAAATACATCCCGACGAAAACTATAAGTAGAACATGGAAGACAACTAAATGAAGATGAAATACATCATGTAGTAGACGATAAAAGCCAACTAGTAGAACAAGAAAGACAACCAATGCAACGCGAAAGACGGCTAGAAGATGAAGAATTACAACTAGCATAATATGAAATACACCTAGAATAATATGTAATACAATAGAATAATATGAAATACAACTAGAAGAAGGTGAAATATAACCTGTATAGATGAAATACAACCTGTAGAACATGAAAGACAAATAGTAGAAAACAAAATACAACTAGAAAAAGATGAAATACATCCAGTAGTAGACGAAAACAACAAGTAGGACACGAAAGACAACTAGAAGAATATAAAATACAACATGTAGTAGACGATTAAAGATAACTAGTAGACCAAGAAAGACAACCAATGCAACGCGAAAGACGGCTAGAAGATGAAGAATTACAACTAGCATAATATGAAATACACCTAGAATAATATGTAATACAACTAGAATAATATGAAATACAACTAGAAGAAGGTGAAATATAACCTGTATAGATGAAAATCAACCTGTAGAACATGAAAGACAAATAGTAGAAACCGACAAACAACTAGAAAAAAGATGAAATACATCCAGTAGTAGACAAAAACAACAAGTAGGACACGAAAGACAACTAGAAGAATATAAACTACAACATGTAGTAGACGATTAAAGATAACTAGTAGACCAAGAACGACAACCAATGCAACGCGAAAGACGACTAGAAGAAGATGAAATACAACTAGTATAATATGAAATACAACTAGAAGAAGATGAAATACAACTAGAATAATATGAATACAACTAGAAAAATATGAAATACAACCTGTAGTAGACGAAAAACAACCAGTAGAACATTAAAGACAACTAGTAGAAATTGAAATACAACTAGAAGAGGATAAAATACAACATGTAGTAGTCCATTAAAGCCAACAAGTAGAGGAAGAAAGACAACCAGTGCAACGTGAAAGACAACTAGAAGAAAATAAAATATATCCAGAATAATATGAAATACAACTAGAAAAAGATGAAATACAACTAGACTAGTATGAAATACAACTAGATGAAAATGAAATACAACCTATAGTAAACGAAAACAGCAAGTACAACATGAAAAACAACTAGAAGAAGATTAAATGCAACATGTAGTAGACGATAAAAGCCAACTAGTAGAACAAGAAAGACGAACAGTGCAACGAGAAAGACAGCTAGAAGAAGATGAAATACAGATATAAGAAAGTAAATACAACTAGAATAATAAGAAATACAACTAGACGAAGATGAAATACAACCTGTATAGATGAAAGACAACCAGTAGAACATGAAAAATAACTAGTAGAAAATGAAATACAACTTGAAGAAGATGAAATACATCCTGTAGTAGACGAAAACAACAAGTAGTACACGAAAGACAACTAGAAGAATATAAAATTCAACTTGCAGTAGACGATTAAAGATAACGAGAAGACCAAGAAAGACAACCAATGTAACGCGAACGACGGCTAGAAGAAGATGAAATACAACTACCATAATATGAAATAAAACTAGAAGAAGACGACATACAACTAGAATTATATGAAATGCAACTAGAAGAACATGAAATACAACCTGTAGTATGCGATTAAAGATAACTAGTAGACAAAGAACGACAACCAATGCAACGTGAAAGACGACAAGAAGAAGATGAAATACAACTAGTATAATATGAAATACAACTAGACGAAGATGAAATACAACTAGAATAATATGAAATACAACTAGAAAAATATGAAATACAACCTGTAGTAGACGAAAAACAACCAGTAGAATATTAAAGACAACTAGTAGAAATTGAACAACTAGAAGAGGATAAAATACAACATGTAGTAGTCCATTAAAGCCAACAAGTAGAGGAAGAAAGACAACCAGTGCAACGTGAAAGACAACTAGAAGAAAATAAAATATATCCAGAATAATATGAAATACAACTAGAAAAAGATGAAATACAACTAGATGAAAATGAAATACAACCTGTAGTAAACGAAAACAGCAAGTACAACATGAAAAACAACTAGAAGAAGATTAAATACAACATGTAGTAGACGATAAAAGCCAACTAGTAGAACAAGAAAGACGAACAGTGCAACGTGAAAGACAGCTGGAAGAAGATGAAATCCAGATATAAGAAAGTAAATACAACTAGAATAATATGAAATACAACTAGACGAAGATGAAATACAACCTGTATAGATGAAAGACAACCAGTAGAACATGAAAAATAACTAGTAGAAAATGAAATACAACTTGAAGAAGATGAAATACATCCTGTAGTAGACGAAAACAACAAGTAGTACACGAAAGACAACTAGAAGAATATAAAATTCAACTTGCAGTAGACGATTAAAGATAACGAGAAGACCAAGAAAGACAACCAATGTAACGCGAACGACGGCTAGAAGAAGATGAAATACAACTACCATAATATGAAATAAAACTAGAAGAAGACGACATACAACTAGAATTATATGAAATGCAACTAGAAGAACATGAAATACAACCTGTAGTATGCGATTAAAGATAACTAGTAGACCAAGAACGACAACCAATGCAACGCGAAAGACGACTAGAAGAAGATGAAATACAACTAGTATAATATGAAATACAACTAGAAGAAGATGAAATACAACTAGACTAGTATGAAATACAACTAGATGAAAATGAAATACAACCTGTAGTAAACGAAAACAGCAAGTACAACATGAAAAACAACTAGAAGAAGATTAAATACAACATGTAGTAGACGATAAAAGCCAACTAGTAGAACAAGAAAGACGAACAGTGCAACGTGAAAGACAGCTAGAAGAAGATGAAATAAAGATATAAGAAAGTAAATACAACTAGAATAATATGAAATACAACTAGACGAAGATGAAATACAACCTGTATAGATGAAAGACAACCAGTAGAACATGAAAAATAACTAGTAGAAAATGAAATACAACTTGAAGAAGATGAAATACATCCTGTAGTAGACGAAAACAACAAGTAGTACACGAAAGACAACTAGAAGAATATAAAATTCAACTTGCAGTAGACGATTAAAGATAACGAGAAGACCAAGAAAGACAACCAATGTAACGCGAAAGACGGCTAGAAGAAGATGAAATACAACTACCATAATATGAAATAAAACTAGAAGAAGACGACATACAACTAGAATTATATGAAATGCAACTAGAAGAACATGAAATACAACCTGTAGTATGCGAAAGACAACCAGTAGAACATCGAAGACAACTAGTAGAAATTGAAATAGAAGAAAATGAAATACATCCCGACGAAAACTATAAGTAGAACATGGAAGACAACTAAATGAAGATGAAATACAACATGTAGTAGACGATAAAAGCCAACTATTAGAACAAGAAAGACAACCAATGCAACGCGAAAGACGGCTAGAAGATGAAGAATTACAACTAGCATAATATGAAATACACCTAGAATAATATGTAATACAACTAGAATAATATGAAATACGACTAGAAGAAGGTGAAATATAACCTGTATAGATGAAATACAACCTGTAGAACATGAAAGACAAATAGTAGAAAACGACATACAACTAGAAAAAAGATGAAATACATCCAGTAGTAGACGAAAACAACAAGTAGGACACGAAAGACAACTAGAAGAATATAAACTACAACATGTAGTAGACGATTAAAGATAACTAGTAGACCAAGAACGACAACCAATGCAACGCGAAAGACGACTAGAAGAAGATGAAATACAACTAGTATAATATGAAATACAACTAGAAGAAGATGAAATACAGCTAGAATAATGTGAAATACAACTAGAAAAATATGAAATACAACCTGTAGTAGACGAAAAACAACCAGTAGAACATTAAAGACAACTAGTAGAAATTGAAATACAACTAGAAGAGGATAAAATACAACATGTAGTAGTCCATTAAAGCCAACAAGTAGAGGAAGAAAGACAACCAGTGCAACGTGAAAGATAACTAGAAGAAAATCAAAAATATATCCAGAATAATATGAAATACAACTAGAAAAAGATGAAATACAACTAGACTAGTATGAAATACAACTAGATGAAAATGAAATACAACCTGTAGTAAACGAAAACAGCAAGTACAACATGAAAAACAACTAGAAGAAGATTAAATACAACATGTAGTAGACGATAAAAGCCAACTAGTAGAACAAGAAAGACGAACAGTGCAACGTGAAAGACAGCTAGAAGAAGATGAAATACAGATATAAGAAAGTAAATACAACTAGAATAATATGAAATACAACTAGACGAAGATGAAATACAACCTGTATAGATGAAAGACATCCAGTAGAACATGAAAAAATAACTAGTAGAAAATGAAATACAACTTGAAGAAGATGAAATACATCCTGTAGTAGACGAAAACAACAAGTAGTACACGAAAGACAACTAGAAGAATATAAAATTCAACTTGCAGTAGACGATTAAAGATAACGAGAAGACCAAGAAAGACAACCAATGTAACGCGAAAGACGGCTGGAAGAAGATGAAATACAACTACCATAATATGAAATAAAACTAGAAGAAGACGACATACAACTAGAATTATATGAAATGCAACTAGAAGAACATGAAATACAACCTGTAGTATGCGAAAGACAACCAGTAGAACATCGAAGACAACTAGTAGAAATTGAAATAGAAGAAAATGAAATACATCCCGACGAAAACTATAAGTAGAACATGGAAGACAACTAAATGAAGATGAAATACAACATGTAGTAGACGATAAAAGCCAACTAGTAGAACAAGAAAGACAACCAATGCAACGCGAAAGACGGCTAGAAGATGAAGAATTACAACTAGCATAATATGAAATACACCTAGAATAATATGTAATACAACTAGAATAATATGAAATACAACTAGAAGAAGGTGAATTATAACCTGTATAGATGAAATACAACCTGTAGAACATGAAAGACAAATAGTAGAAAACGACATACAACTAGAAAAAGATGAAATACATCCAGTAGTAGACGAAAACAACAAGTAGGACACGAAAGACAACTAGAAGAATATAAACTACAACATGTAGTAGACGATTAAAGATAACTAGTAGACCAAGAACGACAACCAATGCAACGCGAAAGACGACTAGAAGAAGATGAAATACAACTAGTATAATATGAAATACAACTAGAAGAAGATGAAATACAACTAGAATAATGTGAAATACAACTAGAAAAATATGAAATACAACCTGTAGTACACGAAAAACAACCAGTAGAACATTAAAGACAACTAGTAGAAATTGAAATACAACTAGAAGAGGATAAAATACAACATGTAGTAGTCCATTAAAGCCAACAAGTAGAGGAAGAAAGACAACCAGTGCAACGTGAAAGACAACTAGAAGAAAATGAAATATATCCAGAATAATATGAAATACAACTAGAAAAAGATGAAATACAACTAGACTAGTATGAAATACAACTAGATGAAAATGAAATACAACCTGTAGTAAACGAAAACAGCAAGTACAACATGAAAAACAACTAGAAGAAGATTAAATACAACATGTAGTAGACGATAAAAGCCAACTAGTAGAAGAAGAAAGACGAACAGTGCAACGTCAATGACAGCTAGAAGAAGATGAAATACATATATAAGAAAGTAAATACAACTAGAATAATATGAAATACAACTAGACGAAGATGAAATACAACCTGTATAGATGAAAGACAACCAGTAGAACATGAAAAATAACTAGTAGAAAATGAAATACAACTTGAAGAAGATGAAATACATCCTGTAGTAGACGAAAACAACAAGTAGAACACGAAAGATAACTAGAAGAATATAAAATTCAACTTGCAGTAGACGATTAAAGATAACGAGAAGACCAAGAAAGACAACCAATGTAACGCGAAAGACGGCTGGAAGAAGATGAAATACAACTACCATAATATGAAATAAAACTAGAAGAAGACGACATACAACTAGAATTATATGAAATGCAACTAGAAGAACATGAAATACAACCTGTAGTATGCGAAAGACAACCAGTAGAACATCGAAGACAACTAGTAGAAATTGAAATAGAAGAAAATGAAATACATCCCGACGAAAACTATAAGTAGAACATGGAAGACAACTAAATGAAGATGAAATACAACATGTAGTAGACGATAAAAGCCAACTAGTAGAACAAGAAAGACAACCAATGCAACGCGAAAGACGGCTAGAAGATGAAGAATTACAACTAGCATAATATGAAATACACCTAGAATAATATGTAATACAACTAGAATAATATGAAATACAACTAGAAGAAGGTGAATTATAACCTGTATAGATGAAATACAACCTGTAGAACATGAAAGACAAATAGTAGAAAACGACATACAACTAGAAAAAGATGAAATACATCCAGTAGTAGACGAAAACAACAAGTAGGACACGAAAGACAACTAGAAGAATATAAACTACAACATGTAGTAGACGATTAAAGATAACTAGTAGACCAAGAACGACAACCAATGCAACGCGAAAGACGACTAGAAGAAGATGAAATACAACTAGTATAATATGAAATACAACTAGAAGAAGATGAAATACAACTAGAATAATGTGAAATACAACTAGAAAAATATGAAATACAACCTGTAGTACACGAAAAACAACCAGTAGAACATTAAAGACAACTAGTAGAAATTGAAATACAACTAGAAGAGGATAAAATACAACATGTAGTAGTCCATTAAAGCCAACAAGTAGAGGAAGAAAGACAACCAGTGCAACGTGAAAGACAACTAGAAGAAAATGAAATATATCCAGAATAATATGAAATACAACTAGAAAAAGATGAAATACAACTAGACTAGTATGAAATACAACTAGATGAAAATGAAATACAACCTGTAGTAAACGAAAACAGCAAGTACAACATGAAAAACAACTAGAAGAAGATTAAATACAACATGTAGTAGACGATAAAAGCCAACTAGTAGAACAAGAAAGACGAACAGTGCAACGTGAAAGACAACTAGAAGAAGATGAAATACAGATATAAGAAAGTAAATACAACTAGAATAATATGAAATACAACTAGGCGAAGATGAAATACAACCTGTAGTATGCGAAAGACAACCAGTAGAACATCGAAGACAACTAGTAGAAATTGAAATAGAAGAAAATGAAATACATCCCGACGAAAACTATAAGTAGAACATGGAAGACAACTAAATGAAGATGAAATACATCATGTAGTAGACGATAAAAGCCAACTAGTAGAACAAGAAAGACAACCAATGCAACGCGAAAGACGGCTAGAAGATGAAGAATTACAACTAGCATAATATGAAATACACCTAGAATAATATGTAATACAATAGAATAATATGAAATACAACTAGAAGAAGGTGAAATATAACCTGTATAGATGAAATACAACCTGTAGAACATGAAAGACAAATAGTAGAAAACAAAATACAACTAGAAAAAGATGAAATACATCCAGTAGTAGACGAAAACAACAAGTAGGACACGAAAGACAACTAGAAGAATATAAAATACAACATGTAGTAGACGATTAAAGATAACTAGTAGACCGAGAAAGACAACCAATGCAACGCGAAAGACGGCTAGAAGATGAAGAATTACAACTAGCATAATATGAAATACACCTAGAATAATATGTAATACAACTAGAATAATATGAAATACAACTAGAAGAAGGTGAAATATAACCTGTATAGATGAAAATCAACCTGTAGAACATGAAAGACAAATAGTAGAAAACGACAAACAACTAGAAAAAAGATGAAATACATCCAGTAGTAGACAAAAACAACAAGTAGGACACGAAAGACAACTAGAAGAATATAAACTACAACATGTAGTAGACGATTAAAGATAACTAGTAGACCAAGAACGACAACCAATGCAACGCGAAAGACGACTAGAAGAAGATGAAATACAACTAGTATAATATGAAATACAACTAGAAGAAGATGAAATACAACTAGAATAATATGAAATACAACTAGAAAAATATGAAATACAACCTGTAGTAGACGAAAAACAACCAGTAGAACATTAAAGACAACTAGTAGAAATTGAAATACAACTAGAAGAGGATAAAATACAACATGTAGTAGTCCATTAAAGCCAACAAGTAGAGGAAGAAAGACAACCAGTGCAGCGTGAAAGACAACTAGAAGAAAATAAAATATATCCAGAATAATATGAAATACAACTAGAAAAAGATGAAATACAACTAGACTAGTATGAAATACAACTAGATGAAAATGAAATACAACCTATAGTAAACGAAAACAGCAAGTACAACATGAAAAACAACTAGAAGAAGATTAAATACAACATGTAGTAGACGATAAAAGCCAACTAGTAGAACAAGAAAGACGAACAGTGCAACGTGAAAGACAGCTAGAAGAAGATGAAATACAGATATAAGAAAGTAAATACAACTAGAATAATATGAAATACAACTAGACGAAGATGAAATACAACCTGTATAGATGAAAGACAACCAGTAGAACATGAAAAATAACTAGTAGAAAATGAAATACAACTTGAAGAAAATGAAATACATCCTGTAGTAGACGAAAACAACAAGTAGTACACGAAAGACAACTAGAAGAATATAAAATTCAACTTGCAGTAGACGATTAAAGATAACGAGAAGACCAAGAAAGACAACCAATGTAACGTCAAAGACGGCTAGAAGAAGATGAAATACAACTACCATAATATGAAATAAAACTAGAAGAAGACGACATACAACTAGAATTATATGAAATGCAACTAGAAGAACATGAAATACAACCTGTAGTATGCGAAAGACAACCAGTAGAACATCGAAGACAACTAGTAGAAATTGAAATAGAAGAAAATGAAATACATCCCGACGAAAACTATAAGTAGAACATGGAAGACAACTAAATGAAGATGAAATACATCATGTAGTAGACGATAAAAGCCAACTAGTAGAACAAGAAAGACAACCAATGCAACGCGAAAGACGGCTAGAAGATGAAGAATTACAACTAGCATAATATGAAATACACCTAGAATAATATGTAATACAATAGAATAATATGAAATACAACTAGAAGAAGGTGAAATATAACCTGTATAGATGAAATACAACCTGTAGAACATGAAAGACAAATAGTAGAAAACAAAATACAACTAGAAAAAGATGAAATACATCCAGTAGTAGACGAAAACAACAAGTAGGACACGAAAGACAACTAGAAGAATATAAAATACAACATGTAGTAGACGATTAAAGATAACTAGTAGACCGAGAAAGACAACCAATGCAACGCGAAAGACGGCTAGAAGATGAAGAATTACAACTAGCATAATATGAAATACACCTAGAATAATATGTAATACAACTAGAATAATATGAAATACAACTAGAAGAAGGTGAAATATAACCTGTATAGATGAAAATCAACCTGTAGAACATGAAAGACAAATAGTAGAAAACGACAAACAACTAGAAAAAAGATGAAATACATCCAGTAGTAGACAAAAACAACAAGTAGGACACGAAAGACAACTAGAAGAATATAAACTACAACATGTAGTAGACGATTAAAGATAACTAGTAGACCAAGAACGACAACCAATGCAACGCGAAAGACGACTAGAAGAAGATGAAATACAACTAGTATAATATGAAATACAACTAGAAGAAGATGAAATACAACTAGAATAATGTGAAATACAACTAGAAAAATATGAAATACAACCTGTAGTACACGAAAAACAACCAGTAGAACATTAAAGACAACTAGTAGAAATTGAAATACAACTAGAAGAGGATAAAATACAACATGTAGTAGTCCATTAAAGCCAACAAGTAGAGGAAGAAAGACAACCAGTGCAACGTGAAAGACAACTAGAAGAAAATGAAATATATCCAGAATAATATGAAATACAACTAGAAAAAGATGAAATACAACTAGACTAGTATGAAATACAACTAGATGAAAATGAAATACAACCTGTAGTAAACGAAAACAGCAAGTACAACATGAAAAACAACTAGAAGAAGATTAAATACAACATGTAGTAGACGATAAAAGCCAACTAGTAGAACAAGAAAGACGAACAGTGCAACGTGAAAGACAGCTAGAAGAAGATGAAATACAGATATAAGAAAGTAAATACAACTAGAATAATATGAAATACAACTAGGCGAAGATGAAATACAACCTGTAGTATGCGAAAGACAACCAGTAGAACATCGAAGACAACTAGTAGAAATTGAAATAGAAGAAAATGAAATACATCCCGACGAAAACTATAAGTAGAACATGGAAGACAACTAAATGAAGATGAAATACATCATGTAGTAGACGATAAAAGCCAACTAGTAGAACAAGAAAGACAACCAATGCAACGCGAAAGACGGCTAGAAGATGAAGAATTACAACTAGCATAATATGAAATACACCTAGAATAATATGTAATACAATAGAATAATATGAAATACAACTAGAAGAAGGTGAAATATAACCTGTATAGATGAAATACAACCTGTAGAACATGAAAGACAAATAGTAGAAAACAAAATACAACTAGAAAAAGATGAAATACATCTAGTAGTAGACGAAAACAACAAGTAGGACACGAAAGACAACTAGAAGAATATAAAATACAACATGTAGTAGACGATTAAAGATAACTAGTAGACCAAGAAAGACAACCAATGCAACGCGAAAGACGGCTAGAAGATGAAGAATTACAACTAGCATAATATGAAATACACCTAGAATAATATGTAATACAACTAGAATAATATGAAATACAACTAGAAGAAGGTGAAATATAACATGTATAGATGAATATCAACTTGTAGAACATGAAAGACAAATAGTAGAAACCGACAAACAACTAGAAAAAAGATGAAATACATCCAGTAGTAGACAAAAACAACATGTAGGACACGAAAGACAACTAGAAGAATATAAACTACAACATGTAGTAGACGATTAAAGATAACTAGTAGACCAAGAACGACAACCAATGCAACGCGAAAGACGACTAGAAGAAGATGAAATACAACTAGTATAATATGAAATACAACTAGAAGAAGATGAAATACAACTAGAATAATATGAAATACAACTAGAAAAATATGAAATACAACCTGTAGTAGACGAAAAACAACCAGTAGAACATTAAAGACAACTAGTAGAAATTGAAATACAACTAGAAGAGGATAAAATACAACATGTAGTAGTCCATTAAAGCCAACAAGTAGAGGAAGAAAGACAACCAGTGCAACGTGAAAGACAACTAGAAGAAAATAAAATATATCCAGAATAATATGAAATACAACTAGAAAAAGATGAAATACAACTAGACTAGTATGAAATACAACTAGATGAAAATGAAATACAACCTATAGTAAACGAAAACAGCAAGTACAACATGAAAAACAACTAGAAGAAGATTAAATGCAACATGTAGTAGACGATAAAAGCCAACTAGTAGAACAAGAAAGACGAACAGTGCAACGAGAAAGACAGCTAGAAGAAGATGAAATACAGATATAAGAAAGTAAATACAACTAGAATAATAAGAAATACAACTAGACGAAGATGAAATACAACCTGTATAGATGAAAGACAACCAGTAGAACATGAAAAATAACTAGTAGAAAATGAAATACAACTTGAAGAAGATGAAATACATCCTGTAGTAGACGAAAACAACAAGTAGTACACGAAAGACAACTAGAAGAATATAAAATTCAACTTGCAGTAGACGATTAAAGATAACGAGAAGACCAAGAAAGACAACCAATGTAACGCGAACGACGGCTAGAAGAAGATGAAATACAACTACCATAATATGAAATAAAACTAGAAGAAGACGACATACAACTAGAATTATATGAAATGCAACTAGAAGAACATGAAATACAACCTCTAGTATGCGATTAAAGATAACTAGTAGACAAAGAACGACAACCAATGCAACGCGAAAGACGACAAGAAGAAGATGAAATACAACTAGTATAATATGAAATACAACTAGACGAAGATGAAATACAACTAGAATAATATGAAATACAACTAGAAAAATATGAAATACAACCTGTAGTAGACGAAAAACAACCAGTAGAATATTAAAGACAACTAGTAGAAATTGAACAACTAGAAGAGGATAAAATACAACATGTAGTAGTCCATTAAAGCCAACAAGTAGAGGAAGAAAGACAACCAGTGCAACGTGAAAGACAACTAGAAGAAAATGAAATATATCCAGAATAATATGAAATACAACTAGAAGAAGATGAAATACAACTAGACTAGTATGAAATACAACTAGATGAAAATGAAATACAACCTGTAGTAAACGAAAACAGCAAGTACAACATGAAAAACAACTAGAAGAAGATTAAATACAACATGTAGTAGACGATAAAAGCCAACTAGTAGAACAAGAAAGACGAACAGTGCAACGTGAAAGACAGCTAGAAGAAGATGAAATAAAGATATAAGAAAGTAAATACAACTAGAATAATATGAAATACAACTAGACGAAGATGAAATACAACCTGTATAGATGAAAGACAACCAGTAGAACATGAAAAATAACTAGTAGAAAATGAAATACAACTTGAAGAAGATGAAATACATCCTGTAGTAGACGAAAACAACAAGTAGTACACGAAAGACAACTAGAAGAATATAAAATTCAACTTGCAGTAGACGATTAAAGATAACGAGAAGACCAAGAAAGACAACCAATGTAACGCGAAAGACGGCTAGAAGAAGATGAAATACAACTACCATAATATGAAATAAAACTAGAAGAAGACGACATACAACTAGAATTATATGAAATGCAACTAGAAGAACATGAAATACAACCTGTAGTATGCGAAAGACAACCAGTAGAACATCGAAGACAACTAGTAGAAATTGAAATAGAAGAAAATGAAATACATCCCGACGAAAACTATAAGTAGAACATGGAAGACAACTAAATGAAGATGAAATACAACATGTAGTAGACGATAAAAGCCAACTATTAGAACAAGAAAGACAACCAATGCAACGCGAAAGACGGCTAGAAGATGAAGAATTACAACTAGCATAATATGAAATACACCTAGAATAATATGTAATACAACTAGAATAATATGAAATACGACTAGAAGAAGGTGAAATATAACCTGTATAGATGAAATACAACCTGTAGAACATGAAAGACAAATAGTAGAAAACGACATACAACTAGAAAAAAGATGAAATACATCCAGTAGTAGACGAAAACAACAAGTAGGACACGAAAGACAACTAGAAGAATATAAACTACAACATGTAGTAGACGATTAAAGATAACTAGTAGACCAAGAACGACAACCAATGCAACGCGAAAGACGACTAGAAGAAGATGAAATACAACTAGTATAATATGAAATACAACTAGAAGAAGATGAAATACAGCTAGAATAATGTGAAATACAACTAGAAAAATATGAAATACAACCTGTAGTAGACGAAAAACAACCAGTAGAACATTAAAGACAACTAGTAGAAATTGAAATACAACTAGAAGAGGATAAAATACAACATGTAGTAGTCCATTAAAGCCAACAAGTAGAGGAAGAAAGACAACCAGTGCAACGTGAAAGATAACTAGAAGAAAATCAAAAATATATCCAGAATAATATGAAATACAACTAGAAAAAGATGAAATACAACTAGACTAGTATGAAATACAACTAGATGAAAATGAAATACAACCTGTAGTAAACGAAAACAGCAAGTACAACATGAAAAACAACTAGAAGAAGATTAAATACAACATGTAGTAGACGATAAAAGCCAACTAGTAGAACAAGAAAGACGAACAGTGCAACGTGAAAGACAGCTAGAAGAAGATGAAATACAGATATAAGAAAGTAAATACAACTAGAATAATATGAAATACAACTAGACGAAGATGAAATACAACCTGTATAGATGAAAGACAACCAGTAGAACATGAAAAATAACTAGTAGAAAATGAAATACAACTTGAAGAAAATGAAATACATCCTGTAGTAGACGAAAACAACAAGTAGTACACGAAAGACAACTAGAAGAATATAAAATTCAACTTGCAGTAGACGATTAAAGATAACGAGAAGACCAAGAAAGACAACCAATGTAACGTCAAAGACGGCTAGAAGAAGATGAAATACAACTACCATAATATGAAATAAAACTAGAAGAAGACGACATACAACTAGAATTATATGAAATGCAACTAGAAGAACATGAAATACAACCTGTAGTATGCGAAAGACAACCAGTAGAACATCGAAGACAACTAGTAGAAATTGAAATAGAAGAAAATGAAATACATCCCGACGAAAACTATAAGTAGAACATGGAAGACAACTAAATGAAGATGAAATACAACATGTAGTAGACGATAAAAGCCAACTATTAGAACAAGAAAGACAACCAATGCAACGCGAAAGTCGGCTAGAAGATGAAGAATTACAACTAGCATAATATGAAATACACCTAGAATAATATGTAATACAACTAGAATAATATGAAATACAACTAGAAGAAGGTGAAATATAACCTGTATAGATGAAATACAACCTGTAGAACATGAAAGACAAATAGTAGAAAACGACATACAACTAGAAAAAAGATGAAATACATCCAGTAGTAGACGAAAACAACAAGTAGGACACGAAAGACAACTAGAAGAATATAAACTACAACATGTAGTAGACGATTAAAGATAACTAGTAGACCAAGAACGACAACCAATGCAACGCGAAAGACGACTAGAAGAAGATGAAATACAACTAGTATAATATGAAATACAACTAGAAGAAGATGAAATACAACTAGAATAATGTGAAATACAACTAGAAAAATATGAAATACAACCTGTAGTAGACGAAAAACAACCAGTAGAACATTAAAGACAACTAGTAGAAATTGAAATACAACTAGAAGAGGATAAAATACAACATGTAGTAGTCCATTAAAGCCAACAAGTAGAGGAAGAAAGACAACCATTGCAACGTGAAAGACAACTAGAAGAAAATGAAATATATCCAGAATAATATGAAATACAACTAGAAAAAGATGAAATACAACTAGACTAGTATAAAATACAACTAGATGAAAATGAAATACAACCTGTAGTAAACGAAAACAGCAAGTACAACATGAAAAACAACTAGAAGAAGATTAAATACAACATGTAGTAGACGATAAAAGCCAACTAGTAGAACAAGAAAGACGAACAGTGCAACGTGAATGACAGCTAGAAGAAGATGAAATACATATATAAGAAAGTAAATACAACTAGAATAATATGAAATACAACTAGACGAAGATGAAATACAACCTGTATAGATGAAAGACAACCAGTAGAACATGAAAAATAACTAGTAGAAAATGAAATACAACTTGAAGAAGATGAAATACATCCTGTAGTAGACGAAAACAACAAGTAGAACACGAAAGATAACTAGAAGAATATAAAATTCAACTTGCAGTAGACGATTAAAGATAACAAGAAGACCAAGAAAGACAACCAATGTAACGCGAAAGACGGCTGGAAGAAGATGAAATACAACTACCATAATATGAAATAAAACTAGAAGAAGACGACATACAACTAGAATTATATGAAATGCAACTAGAAGAACATGAAATACAACCTGTAGTATGCGAAAGACAACCAGTAGAACATCGAAGACAACTAGTAGAAATTGAAATAGAAGAAAATGAAATACATCCCGACGAAAACTATAAGTAGAACATGGAAGACAACTAAATGAAGATGAAATACAACATGTAGTAGACGATAAAAGCCAACTAGTAGAACAAGAAAGACAACCAATGCAACGCGAAAGACGGCTAGAAGATGAAGAATTACAACTAGCATAATATGAAATACACCTAGAATAATATGTAATACAACTAGAATAATATGAAATACAACTAGAAGAAGGTGAATTATAACCTGTATAGATGAAATACAACCTGTAGAACATGAAAGACAAATAGTAGAAAACGACATACAACTAGAAAAAGATGAAATACATCCAGTAGTAGACGAAAACAACAAGTAGGACACGAAAGACAACTAGAAGAATATAAACTACAACATGTAGTAGACGATTAAAGATAACTAGTAGACCAAGAACGACAACCAATGCAACGCGAAAGACGACTAGAAGAAGATGAAATACAACTAGTATAATATGAAATACAACTAGAAGAAGATGAAATACAACTAGAATAATGTGAAATACAACTAGAAAAATATGAAATACAACCTGTAGTACACGAAAAACAACCAGTCGAACATTAAAGACAACTAGTAGAAATTGAAATACAACTAGAAGAGGATAAAATACAACATGTAGTAGTCCATTAAAGCCAACAAGTAGAGGAAGAAAGACAACCAGTGCAACGTGAAAGACAACTAGAAGAAAATGAAATATATCCAGAATAATATGAAATACAACTAGAAAAAGATGAAATACAACTAGACTAGTATGAAATACAACTAGATGAAAATGAAATACAACCTGTAGTAAACGAAAACAGCAAGTACAACATGAAAAACAACTAGAAGAAGATTAAATACAACATGTAGTAGACGATAAAAGCCAACTAGTAGAACAAGAAAGACGAACAGTGCAACGTGAAAGACAGCTAGAAGAAGATGAAATACAGATATAAGAAAGTAAATACAACTAGAATAATATGAAATACAACTAGACGAAGATGAAATACAACCTGTATAGATGAAAGACATCCAGTAGAACATGAAAAAATAACTAGTAGAAAATGAAATACAACTTGAAGAAGATGAAATACATCCTGTAGTAGACGAAAACAACAAGTAGTACACGAAAGACAACTAGAAGAATATAAAATTCAACTTGCAGTAGACGATTAAAGATAACGAGAAGACCAAGAAAGACAACCAATGTAACGCGAAAGACGGCTGGAAGAAGATGAAATACAACTACCATAATATGAAATAAAACTAGAAGAAGACGACATACAACTAGAATTATATGAAATGCAACTAGAAGAACATGAAATACAACCTGTAGTATGCGAGAGACAACCAGTATAACATCGAAGACAACTAGTAGAAATTGAAATAGAAGAAAATGAAATACATCCCGACGAAAACTATAAGTAGAACATGGAAGACAACTAAATGAAGATGAAATACAACATGTAGTAGACGATAAAAGCCAACTAGTAGAACAAGAAAGACAACCAATGCAACGCGAAAGACGGCTAGAAGATGAAGAATTACAACTAGCATAATATGAAATACACCTAGAATAATATGTAATACAACTAGAATAATATGAAATACAACTAGAAGAAGGTGAAATATAACCTGTATAGATGAAATACAACCTGTAGAACATGAAAGACAAATAGTAGAAAACGACGTACAACTAGAAAAAAGATGAAATACATCCAGTAGTAGACGAAAACAACAAGTAGGACACGAAAGACAACTAGAAGAATATAAACTACAACATGTAGTAGACGATTAAAGATAACTAGTAGACCAAGAACGACAACCAATGCAACGCGAAAGACGACTAGAAGAAGATGAAATACAACTAGTATAATACGAAATACAACTAGAAGAAGATGAAATACAACTAGAAGAATGTGAAATACATCTAGAAAAATATGAAATACAACCTGTAGTACACGAAAAACAACCAGTAGAACATTAAAGACAACTAGTAGAAATTGAAATACAACTAGAAGAGGATAAAATACAACATGTAGTAGTCCATTAAAGCCAACAAGTAGAGGAAGAAAGACAACCAGTGCAACGTGAAAGACAACTAGAAGAAAATAAAATATATCCAGAATAATATGAAATACAACTAGAAAAAGAAGAAATACAACTACACTAGTATGAAATACAACTAGATGAAAATGAAATACAACCTGTAGTAAACGAAAACAGCAAGTACAACATGAAAAACAACTAGAAGAAGATTAAATACAACATGTAGTAGACGATAAAAGCCAACTAGTAGAACAAGAAAGACGAACAGTGCAACGTGAATGACAGCTAGAAGAAGATGAAATACAGATATAAGAAAGTAAATACAACTAGAATAATATGAAATACAACTAGACGAAGATGAAATATAACCTGTATAGATGAAAGACAACCAGTAGAACATGAAAAATAACTAGTAGAAAATGAAATACAACTTGAAGAAGATGAAATACATCCTGTAGTAGACGAAAACAACAAGTAGTACACGAAAGACAACTAGAAGAATATAAAATTCAACTTGCAGTAGACGATTAAAGATAACGAGAACACCAAGAAAGACAACCAATGTAACACGAAAGACGGCTAGAAGAAGATGAAATACAACTACCATAATATGAAATAAAACTAGAAGAAGACGACATACAACTAGAATTATATAAAATGCAACTAGAAGAACATGAAATACAACCTGTAGTATGCGAAAGACAACCAGTAGAACATCGAAAACAACTAGTATAAATTGAAATAGAAGAAAAATAAATACATCCCGACGAAAACTATAAGTAGAACATGGAAGACAACTAAATGAAGATGAAATACAACATGTAGTAGACGATAAAAGCCAACTAGTAGAACAAGAAAGACAACCAATGCAACGCGAAAGACGGCTAGAAGATGAAGAATTACAACTAGCATAATATGAAATACACCTAGAATAATGTGTAATACAACTAGAATAATATGAAATACAACTAGAAGAAGGTGAAATATAACCTGCATAGATGAAATACAACCTGTAGAACATGAAAGACAAATAGTAGAAAACGACATACAACTAGAAAAAAGATGAAATACATCCAGTAGTAGACGAAAACAACAAGAAGGACACGAAAGACAACTAGAAGAATATAAAATACAACATGTAGTAGACGATTAAAGATAACTAGTAGACCAAGAACGACAACCAATGCAACGCGAAAGACTACTAGAAGAAGATGAAATACAACTACGATAATATGAAATACAACTAGAAGAAGATGAAATACAACTAGAATAATGTGAAATACAACTAGAAAAATATGAAATACAACCTGTAGTAGACGAAAAACAACCAGTAGAACATTAAAGACAACTAGTAGAAATTGAAATACAACTAGAAGAGGATAAAATACAACATGTAGTAGTCCATTAAAGCCAACAAGTAGAGGAAGAAAGACAACCAGTGCAACGTGAAAGACAACTAGAAGAAAATAAAATATATCCAGAATAATATGAAATACAACTAGAAAAAGATGAAATACAACTAGACTAGTATGAAATACAACTAGATGAAAATGAAATACAACCTGTAGTAAACGAAAACAGCAAGTACAACATGAAAAACAACTAGAAGAAGATTAAATACATGTAGTAGACGATAAAAGCCAACTAGTAGAACAAGAAAGACGAACAGTGCAACGAGAAAGACAGCTAGAAGAAGATGAAATACAGATATAAGAAAGTAAATACAACTAGAATAATATGAAATACAACTAGACGATGGTGAAATACAACCTGTATAGATGAAAGACAACTAGTAGAACATGAAAAATAACTAGTAGAAAATGAAATACAACTTGAAGAAGATGAAATACATCCTGTAGTAGACGAAAACAACAAGTAGTACACGAAAGACAACTAGAAGAATATAAAATTCAACTTGCAGTAGACGATTAAAGATAACGAGAAGACCAAGAAAGACAACCAATGTAACGTGAAAGACGGCTAGAAGAAGATGAAATACAACTACCATAATATGAAATAAAACTAGAAGAAGACGACATACAACTAGAATTATATGAAATGCAACTAGAAGAACATGAAATACAACCTGTAGTATGCGAAATACAACCAGTAGAACATCGAAGACAACTAGTAGAAATTGAAATAGAAGAAAATGAAATACATCCCGACGAAAACTATAAGTAGAACATGGAAGACAACTAAATGAAGATGAAATACAACATGTAGTAGACGATAAAAGCCAACTATTAGAACAAGAAAGACAACCAATGCAACGCGAAAGACGGCTAGAAGATGAAGAATTACAACTTGCATAATATGAAATACACCTAGAATAATATGTAATACAACTAGAATAATATGAAATACAACTAGAAGAAGGTGAAATATAACCTGTATAGATGAAATACAACCTGTAGAACATGAAAGACAAATAGTAGAAAACGACATACAACTAGAAAAAAGATGAAATACATCCAGTAGTAGACGAAAACAACAAGTAGGACACGAAAGACAACTAGAAGAATATAAACTACAACATGTAGTAGACGATTAAAGATAACTAGTAGACCAAGAACGACAACCAATGCAACGCGAAAGACGACTAGAAGAAGATGAAATACAACTAGTATAATATGAAATACAACTAGAAGAAGATGAAATACAACTAGAATAATGTGAAATACAACTAGAAAAATATGAAATACAACCTGTAGTAGACGAAAAACAACCAGTAGAACATTAAAGACAACTAGTAGAAATTGAAATACAACTAGAAGAGGATAAAATACAACATGTAGTAGTCCATTAAAGCCAACAAGTAGAGGAAGAAAGACAACCAGTGCAACGTGAAAGACAACTAGAAGAAAATGAAATATATCCAGAGTAATATGAAATACAACTAGAAAAAGATGAAATACAACCTGTATAGATGAAAGACAACCAGTAGAACATGAAAGACAACTAGTAGAAAATGAAATACAACTAGAAGAAGATGAAACATCCTGTAGTAGACGAAAACAACAAGTAGAACACGAAAGACAACTAAAAGAATATAAAATTCAACTTGTAGTAGACGATTAAAGATAACGAGTAAACCAAGAAAGACAACCAATGCAACGCGAAAGACGGCTAGAACAAGATGAAATACAAATAAAATAATATGAAATACAACTAGAAGATGGTGAAATACAACTAGAATAATATGAAATGCAACTAGAAGAACATGAAATACAGCCAGTAGTATACGAAAGACAACCAGTAGAACATGGAAGACAACTAGTAGAACATGGAAGACAACTAAGAGAAGATGAAATACAACATGTAGTAGACGATGAAAACCAACTAGTAGAACAAGAAAGACAACCAATGCAACGCGAAAAATGGCTAGAAGATGATGAAGTATAACTAGCATAATATGAAATACACCTAGAATAATATGAAATACAACTATAATAATATGAAATACAATAGAAGAAGATGAAATACAACCAGTAGAACATGAAAGACAACTAGTAGAAAATGAAATACAACTTGAAAAAGATGAAATACATCCTGTAGTAGACGAAAACAACAAGTAGAACACGAAAGACAACTCGAAGAATATAAAATACTACATGCAGTAGATGATTAAGGATAACTAGTAGACCAAGAAAGACAACCAATGCAACGCGAAAGACGGCTAGAAGAAGATGAAATACAACTAGCATAATATGAAATACAACTGGAAGAAGATGAAATACAACAAGAATAACATGAAATAAAACTAGAAGTACATGAAATACAACCTGTAATAGTGATCAGAGTCAAAATAATGATGATTTACGTAGGGTTTAGGCTTAGGTTTTGCATATTTTCTCGCACTTATGTTTAATTAATTAGAGAAAAAGGCTACTGTCACCCTTCTTTATGTTTTATTGCAGAAAACAGGTTTTGAGACTATTTTACACCAAATGGAGCTAGAATCGGGTCAATCGGATCAGCGATTCTTATCGATGAAGTCTCTGGTACGGTCCGTATTGCTGAATACGGACCAGGCCTAGCACAGATCAGGAGATAGCACTGGAAGTATTAAACCCTAACCGTCAAGGTCCTAATACGGACCGTATCTGGTGATACGGTCCGTAACCGAAGGCACCTCTTGGGGAATAACTGCCGACAGCTGTTTCCAGATCAGTTTCTTAACCCCTACTCAATCTCCAGACGTCCCTCCACTCCTATATAAGGCCCCTGGACAGAAGAATATCTTATCTTTGTAATTGGGGTTTGATTTGATTAAAGTGAGAATAGATGAGTGCTTGTAACGATGCCGTTCCGCGGCTAAGTTCATTTTCTTAGGGCTAGGCAGTAAACCTTGTTACTCTTGATGTTTTGATATATATATTTCTGTTGATTATGATTTCTTGTTGTTGAATCGAAATGATTTTGTGATTTACTATCTCTTCATCTAATTTCAATGATCTAGTTTGAGTCCGTTAGGGTAGTGACAGTACTTTAATGGTAAGAGAAACTATTTGTATGAATTAACCTCGTTGAGATCTATTAGGTTTATGTGAAGAAAACCTTAGTGGGGAAACCATAAACCAGACCAACAAAATGTGTACCAAATTTCATCACTTGCGTAAGGAAAATTGCAGTGATCTGTGTAGTAATTTGGGGTATTTGAGAGATCAGTCATTTGCGTAAGGAAACTCGCAGTGTCCTATGTAGAATTCAGTGAAATATCCGTCATTCTTGCGTAACATAAGTCGCAATGACCTATGTGGTGTCTTTCATTAAACAACAATAGGAAATCAGACGCAACAGGAATATATTGTCAAGGCGGATTGAGTGGCAATGGTGTGCCGAAACCCTAAGAATTCTCATCTCTATCTTTATTTTAATTACTTTTAATTGCTTCCTAATTTACATTGATCACAACAACATCTCTCAATTTTCAGATTTCGTCTAGCCTTTCAAAAGATTGTGATTCGATCACTCAAAGCATTAAACCAATATTCCCTGTGGATCAGCCTCGAATATAATACTCGATGCAATTTCTCAAAGACTGGACGAGGTTGAAGTAGTACTCGGTGTGAGTCTGGCGTTCGACCCCGGACCTCAAACACCAACCGACTTCTTCGAGAAGGGCAATGATGATGAGACCACATAAGACGCTAAAGGCGAACCACCCGAAAAGTAACCCACTTGCATTGACGGGAGGATATCTGGAAGGAACTAACAAAACACCGAGTCAAGCTAACGACTTTAAACAAGCGCTTCTTGGGAGGCAACCCAAGGCCACTTTTACATTTTCTTATCATTATTTATTTTTAGTTTAATTAGTACTTAAACAAAGAAACAACTCATACCACTTTTTTCCTATGATCAGGTAAGCATATTAGAGGAAAGGCTTGATTAAAGACATCTCGAAAGATGGAAAAATACTTTCTGGTACGGCCTGTATTGGCTGATACGGACCATACTAGTGGATACGGGGGTAATAGAGTAAGAAGAAAGGAAACAAATGGTGAATACGGCCCGTATTCAAAGGAGTTAAAACTTAGCGGTTATTGGGTGAGCATAACGGACTTAATACGGACCGTATTGGCTGATACGGTCCGTAATAAAGGCCAATTCGGGAGATGCAAACCCGTTAAGAAGAGACGTTTGAAATCCCGCGCGAATCACGTCTCATAACCATTAATCATTTTCTTTTTAACTCCTAAAACCCTTTTTCCTCTCTCTCCCTATTCTCTTTCCCTCTATCTCTTCTCTTTCTCCCTCTTTCACTCTTGCCCGAAATCGAGCACCCTCACCTAACCGCTGATCTTCGTCATCAAACTCATCTCCATACACCACTGAAGCTGCCGCCACAGCCATCTCTCCGCGACCCTGCCCTAATACGGACCGTACCGGGTCTCTATCCGACGGCCCCTCAATTCTCCTTCTAAAATTCGATTTTTCTAAACCCCTCTTTCAATTTCAAAGTTTTAATTTCATTTTTGCATTTGTTTTAATTCGATCTCTGTTATACTAATTTAGGCAATTAGGTTTTATTTCATAAATCAACAAAAATCACAAAAAAAAATTAAATTCTGTCAAAATCTCAGTTTTTACCAGACCAATACGGTCCATATTACCCCAGTACGACCCGTAATCAGTTACCAGAAAACCAGACTTAGCAAACCCCGACATATACCTTTCAATACGGTCCGTATTAACCTAATACGGTCCATATTCAGTCCTGTACTTGGCCAATTTTCACCAGCTAACCAGTCCGTAACCGGACCATATTGACCAATACGGTCCGTAACAGAGACCCTAATCTCAAGCAAATGGCCCCAAAAATGAAAAAGATTTTAGGTGCAGTTACAAGGAGTGCAAAGAGAGCCCTCGGAAGCGCCGGCCCGAGTAATTCACCACAGGGCTCCTCTAGTCGATCCTCCCGGTCCTCCAGCTCGCAACCACAATCCTCTAACCATTCATCCTCTCATTACGACGCCCAGCGATCAATCAGAGACACACCAGTCTCAGATGCAGACTATGACCCGGAGGAGTTCAACTCTCAGGATTTTGGTCTTGAGAAAGAGGACTCCGATGAATCAATTGAGGAAGCGGTCGAGTACCAACCCGTCTTCTCACATCTACAATTCAGAGACAGTTACGAGAAGATGAAAACAAGGGAGGTCATATACCACAAGTCCATCGACACAGAGACACTCGAGCGACTAGGCCTCCTTGTGCAAACCGAGCAGCTCACAAACCGCATCCACATCTGGTAATTCCTCAAACTGATCAAAGGAGTTAAAATTTACAAGGTACTCACGAGGGAGTTCCTTGCGACCTTCAGATACAATGAGGACTCCATTACTTTCCAGATGATTGGCGAGCAGTACATAGTCTCCATGAATGATTTATGCGCCATCTTTGACCTCACCAACAAAGGCACTTCTAATTCTCCTGACTGCCGAGAGTTCTGGTACAGCATCACAGAAGAAAACCAAAACACAACTCGACCGGCAAGCAAAATCATCCATCCCCAAGTCCGCCTCTTGCAAGTAATCCTTGCCAATTCCATTTTCGCAAGAGGCGAGAGTTCATCCAAGGTAACACTACCCGAACTCTATCTCCTCAAATGCATGATTGAGCCAACATCGGTGCGACCTCACCTCGGCCACCTCCTTTGTCATGCCTACAAGCCATGAAATTTGTCACCGGTCACTATCCAGGTCCCTACTTCTACAATTCGCCGAAAGGAATCCTCCAATTTCCCTTCTGACATCTCAATCTCCGCAGTAGAGCTTCCTAGAAAATGGCACGCCACGCGAGCCCAACTTATGTGCCTCCTCAGGATTACATTGATGTAATCGAGAGCCAACACGCAATGCAAAATCAGGCCAACATCAATCGGCAGCAGAGAGGAGAGGAGGAGCCCCCTTTTGATGCATATAGGGAGGCAGGCACATCAGCCACTAGAGCCGGATCTTCAGGGGCGGCACCATCTGATGCCCCTACAGATGATTATGATCAGTTCATCCAAATAGTAAATTGGATGGACTCGAACCTCAATGCGCTCACCTTGACAACGGGCGAGACTACCCGACAAATGGAGCAGAATAGCTCGACACTTCACCAAGAGGTTGGTGAAATTCGAAACAGCATGGAGGAGGTCCGGAGAAGTGTCGACGAGAGCAGGCGCGAGACTCAGCAGACGCGCTACATGGCACATCAGTATTATCAGTTCGCTCTCGACTCCGAATTTGAGTACCAGCCACCACCATACGAACTCTTCGACCCGTCATTCTACGAGGAGATCCAGCGACCACCACCACCTCCACCACCTCAGGATTGAGGTGTAGTGAGTTGTATCTTTCCCCGGTCTTTTTACTTTATTACTTCCTTTATTTTTATCTCTCGAGCATTGGGGACAATGCTCAATTTTATTCGGGGGGTAGGAGGTAAATTGACCATGTATCTTTAAATTCTTAGGTGCTAGTAGTTTTACTCAATTTTTGACTAGGGTTGGAGGCTTTACCGAAAATCCTAGAATGATTAGATTGAGAGTTTTAGCTAGCTTGCATTTTTATTTTTCCTTAGGAGTAGGTTAATCAAATAGGAATCGTTTTAAATTGAATTAGGTTAGGGTTTAGACAATTGGCCATGATACCAAAAATTTGGAATTTTTCAAATAATTAGTGATCTCAAAGTGAACAATTAATTGCTAACAATGAATGCTGACCAAAATCGCAAACCCTAAATTTTTTTATTGTTGAGTAATTTATCTTTGCAAAGTCTTTTAAACTTGATAGTGTTTTAGAATACTCGTTTATTATAGATAGACCCCTAGCGAAACTATGCAATAATTCCTTGTATGAATGAATACTTGGAATTGTGTGTAACCATGGTGCTTGTGACACAAAAATATTTTATTTTTCAGAAAAAAAATACAAAAATACAAAAAAAAATCAGAAATGAGAAAAAAAAATAGAAAAAGAAAAAAAAGAAAAAAAATAGAATAAAAGATGGAGGATAAAAAGAGTACGGGTGCCTACGCAAGACTGGTTACCAATAGGCTCGAGAAAACCTCCCAAATTTTAATTCTTGTATATATTTAATTTTTCAAAAAATAGTCACAAGCACCAACACACTTAGTTGTCATACTTTGCTCCAATCAATTGGGAAGGAAAATCAAAATTTATATCATTAGAATTCCTATTGATTGGAAGGGATCCATTTATAATCAAAGGAGAAATTAATACTCTCAAATTTAAGGATATTTGTGAAATAAATTGTTCGATGATAATTTTTCTAGGGTAAGCATAATGAGGTCAATCATGGGGTGAATAAATTATTCAAGGGAGAGGTCATTAATATTTTAAAGTTCTAAATTTTAATTGTCATACCAATTGTACCAAACCCGAGTTCTAATTTAATTTTTAACAAGACCTTGAGATTGTATGGTTTAACCTAGACCGAACCTTTGACCAGCTGAGATGTCATTGCTTGAGGACAAGCAACAATTCAAGTTGGGAGTCGTGATCAGAGTCAAAATAATGATGATTTACGTAGGGTTTAGGCTTAGGTTTTGCATATTTTCTCGCACTTATGTTTAATTAATTAGATAAAAAGGCTACTGTCACCCTTCTTTATGTTTTATTGCAGAAAACATGTTTTGGGACTATTTTACACCAAATGAAGCTAAAATAGGGTGAATCGGATCAGCGATGCTTATCGACGAAGTCTCTGTTACGGTCTGTATTGCCCAATACGGACCAGGCCTAGCACAGACCAGGAGAATGCGTTGGAAGCATTAAACCCTAACCGTTAAGGTCCTAATACGGACCGTATCAGGTGATACGGTACGTAACCGAAGGCGCCTCTTGGAGAATAACTACCGACAGCTGTTTCCAGATCAGTTTCTTAGCCTCTACTCAATCTCCAGACGTCCCTCCACTCCTATATAAGGCCCCTGGACAGAAGAATAACTTATCTTTGTAATTAGGGTTAGATTTGATTAAAGTGAGAAGAGAGGAGTGACTGTAATGATGCCGTTCCGTTCATTTTCTTAGGGCTAGGCAGTAAACCTTGTTACTCTTGATGTTTTGATATATATATTTCTGTTGATTATGATTTCTTGTTGTTGAATCGAAACGTTTTTGTGATTTACTATCTCTTCATCTAATTTCAATAATCTAGTTTGAGTCCGTTAGGGTAGTGACAGTACTTTAATGGTAAGAGAAACTATTTGTATAAATTAGCCTCGTTGAGATCTATTAGGTTTATGTGAAGAAAACATTAGCGGGGAAACCATAAACCAGACCAACAAAACACGTACCAAATTCCATCACTTGCGTAAGGAAAATCGCAATGATCTGTGTAGTAATTTGGGGTATTTGAGAGATCAGTCATTTGCGTAAGGAAACTCGCAGTGTCCTATGTAGAATCTCGGTTAAAGATCTGTCATTCTTGCGTAACATAAATCGCAGTGACCTATGTGGTGTCTTTCATTAAACAACAACAGAAAATCAGACGCAACAGGAATATATTGTCAAGGCGGATTGAGTGGCAATGGTGTGCCGAAACCCTAGGAATTCTCATCTCTATCTTTATTTTAATTACATTTAATTGCTTCCTAATTTACATTGATCACAACAACATCTCTCAATTTTCAGATTTTGTCTAGCCTTTCGAAAGATTGTGATTCGATCGCTCCAAGCATTGAACCAATATTCCCTGTGGATCGACCTCGAGTATACTACTCGATAGGATTGTGCGCTTGCAGTCCGAACCGATAGCATTTCCGAGTTTATAAATATTAAAAGAAACATTGCTCTCTTTTGAGTGATCAAATAGACGAAATACAACCAGTAGCATGAAAGACAACAAGTAGAAATTCAAATACAACTAGAAGAAGATTAAATTGAACATGTAGTAGTCGATTAAAGCCAACCAGTAGAGAAAGAAATGCAACCAGTGCCACGTGAAAGACAACTAGAAGAAGAAAAAATACATCTAGAATAATATGAAATACAACTAGAAGAAGATGGAATACAACTAGACAAAAATGAAATACAACTAGATGAAAATGAAATACAACCTGTAGTAGACGAAAACAGCTAGTACAACATGAAAAACAACTAGAAGAAGATTAAATACAACATGAAGTAGACGATAAAAACCAACTAGTAGAAGAAGATGAAATGCAACTATAAGAAAGTAAATACAACTAGAATAATATGAAATACAACTAGAAGAAGATGAAATACAACCTGTATAGATGAAAGACAACCAGTAGAACATGAAAGACAACTAGTAGAAAATGAAATACAACTAGAAAATGATGAAATACATCCTGTAGTACACAAAAACAACAAGTAGAACATGAAAGACAACTAGAAGAATATAAAATACTACAAGCAGTAGATGATTAACGATAACTAGAAGACCAAGAAAGACAACCAATGCAACGCGAAAGACGGCTAGAAGAAGATGAAATACAACTACCATAATATGAAATACAACTGGAAGAAGCTGAAATACAAGTAGAATAACATGAAATAAAACTAGAAGTACATGAAAGACAAAAGACAACCAGTAGAACATGAAAGAGAACAAGTAGGAGTCCATTAAATGAAAGATAACCAGTAGAACATGAAAGACAACAAGTAGGAATTGAAATACAACTAGAAGAAGATAAAGTACAACATGTAGTAGTCCAGTAAAGCCAACTAGGAGAGGAAGAATGGCAACCAGTGCCACGTGAAAGACAACTAGAAGAAGATGAAATACATCCAGAATAATATGAAATACAACTAGAAGAAGATGAAACACAACTAGACTAATATGAAATACAACTATATGAAAATGAAATACAACCTATAGTAGACGAAAACAGCAAGTACAACATGAAAAACAACTTGAAGAAGATGAAATAGAACATGTAGTAGACGATGAAAGCCAACTAGTAGAACAAGAAAGACAAACAGTGCAATGTGAAAGACAGCTAGAAGAAGATGAAATACAGCTATAAGAAAGTAAATACAACTAGAATAATATGAAATACAATAGATGAAGATGAAATACAACATGTATAGATGGAAGACAACCAGTAGAACATGAAAGACAACTAGTAGAAAATGAAATACAACTAGAAGAATATGAAATACATCATGTAGTAGACGAAAACAACAAGTAGAACACGAAAGACAACTAGAAGAATATAAAATTGAACTTGTAGTAGACGATTAAAGATAACGAGTAGACCAAGAAAGACAACCAATGCAACGCGAAAGACGGCTAGAACAGGATGAAATACAACTAGCATAATATGAAATACAACTAGAAGAAGATGAAATACAACTAGAATAATAGGAAATGCAACAAGAAGAATATGAAATACAACCAGTAGTAGACGAAAGACAACCAGTAGAACATGGAAGACAACTAGTAGAACATGGAAGACAATAAAGAGAAGATGAAATACAACATGTAGTAGACGATGAAAACCAACTAGTAGAACAAGAAAGACAACCAATGCAACGCGAAAGATGGCTAGAAGATGATGAAGTACAACTAGCATAATATGAAATACACCTAGAATAATATGAAATACAACTATAATAATATGAAATACAACTAGAAGAAGATGAATACAACCTGTATAGATGAAATACAACATGTAGAACATGAAAGACAACTAGTAGAAATTGATACAACTTGAAAAAGATGAATTACATCCTGTAGTAGACGAAAACAACAAGTAGAACACGAAAGACAACTAGAAGAATATAAAATACTACATGCAGTAGATGATTAAGGATAACTAGTAGACCAAGAAAGACAACCAATGCAACGCGAAAGACGGCTAGAAGAAGATGAAATACAACTAGCATAATATGAAATACAACTGGAAGAAGAAGAAATACAACAAGAATAACATGAAATAAAACTAGAAGTACATGAAATACAACCTCTAGTACACGAAAGACAACCAGTAAAACAAGAAAGACAACAAGTAGAAATTGAAATACAACTAGAAGAGGATAAAATACAACGTGTAGTAGTCGAAAACAACAAGTAGAACACGAAAGACAACTTGAAGAATATAAAATACTACATGTAGTAGAAGATTAAAGATAACTAGTAGACTAAGAAAGACAACCAATGCAAAGCGAAAGACGACTAGAAGAAGATGAAATACAACTAGCATAATATGAAATACAACTGGAAGAACATGAAATACAACTAGAATAACATGAAATAAAACTAGAAGAAGATGAAATATACCTAGCGTAATAAGAAATAGAACAGGAAGAACATGAAATACAACTAGAATAACATGAAATAACACTAGATGAAGATGAAATACAACATGTAGTAGACGATGAAAGTCAACTAATAGAATAAGAAAGACAACCATTGCAACGCGAAAGACGGCTAGAAGATGATGAAGTACAACTGGCATAATACGAAATAAACCTAGAATAATATAAAATACAACTAGAATAATATGAAATGCAACTAGAAGAAGATGAAATACAACCTGTAGTAGATGAAAGACAACCAGTAGAACATGGAAGACAACAAGTAAAAATTGAAATACAACTAGAAGAAGATGAAATACATCCCGTAGTAGACGAAAACAACAAGTAGAATATGAAAGAAAACAAGAAGATGATAAAATAACACATGTAGTTGACGATGAAAGCCAACTAGCATAACAAGAAAGACCACCAGTGGAACGTGAAAGACAACTAGAAAAAGATGAAATACATCTAGAATAATATGAAATACAACTTGAAGAAGATTAAATACAACTAGACTAATATGACATACAACCAGATGAAAATGAAATACAACCAGTAGTAGACGAAAACATCAAGTACAACATGAAAGAGAACTAGAAGAAGATGAAATACAACATGTAGTAGATGATAAAAGCCAACTAGTAGAACAAGAAATACAAATAGTGCATCGTGAAAGACAACTAGAAGAAGATGAAATACAACCTGTATAGATGAAAGACAACCAGTCGAACATTAAAGACAACTAGTAGAAAATGAAATATAACTTGAAGAGGATGAAATACATCCTGTAGTAGACGAAAACAACAAGTAGAACACAAAAGACAACTAGAAGAATATTAAATACAACATGTATTAGACGATTAAAGATAACTATTAGACCAAGAAAGTCAACCAATGCAACGCGAAAGACGGCTACAAGAAGATAAAATACAACTAGAATAATATGAAATACAACTGGAAGAAGATGAAATACAACTCGAATAATATGAAATACAACAAGAAGAACATGAAAGACAACCAGTAGAACATGAAAGACAACTAGTAGACGAAAGACAACCAGTAGAACATGAAAGACAACTAGTAGAAATTGAAATACACCTAGAAGAAGATAAAATACAACATGTAGTAGTCCATTAAAGCCAATAAGTAGAGGAAGAAAGACAACCAGTGCAACGTGAAAGACAACTATAATAAAATGAAATATATCCCGAATAATATGAAATACAACTAAAAGAAGATGAAATACAACTTGACTAAAATGAAATACAACTAGATGAAAACGAAATACAACATGTAGTAGACGAAAACATCAAGTACAACATGAAAGAGAACTAGAAGAAGATGAAATACAACATGTAGTAGATGATAAAAGCCAACTAGTAGAACAAGAAATACAAACAGTGCATCGTGAAAGACAACTAGAAGAAGATGAAATACAACCTGTATAGATGAAAGACAATCAGTCGAACATTAAAGACAACTAGTAGAAAATGAAATATAACTTGAAGAGGATGAAATACATCCTGTAGTAGACGAAAACAACAAGTAGAACACAAAAGACAACTAGAAGAATATTAAATACAACATGTATTAGACGATTAAAGATAACTATTAGACCAAGAAAGTCAACCAATGCAACGCGAAAGACGTCTACAAGAAGATAAAATACAACTAGAATAATATGAAATACAACTGGAAGAAGATGAAATACAACTCGAATAATATGAAATACAACAAGAAGAACATGAAAGACAACCAGTAGAACATGAAAGACAACTAGTAGACGAAAGACAACCAGTAGAACATGAAAGACAACTAGTAGAAATTGAAATACACCTAGAAGAAGATAAAATACAACATGTAGTAGTCCATTAAAGCCAATAAGTAGAGGAAGAAAGACAACCAGTGCAACGTGAAAGACAACTATAATAAAATGAAATATATCCCGAATAATATGAAATACAACTAAAAGAAGATGAAATACAACTTGACTAAAATGAAATACAACTAGATGAAAACGAAATACAACATGTAGTAGACGAAAACAGCAAGTACAACATGAAAAACAACTAGAAGAAGATTAAATACAACATGTAGTAGACGATAAAAGCCAACTAGTAGAACAAGAAAGACAAACAGTGCAACGTGAAAGACAGGTAGATGAAGGTGAAATACAGCTATAAGAAAGTAAATACAACTAGAATAATAGGAAATACAACTAGAAGAAGATGAAATACAACCTCTATAGATGAAATACAACCTGTAGAACAGGAAAGACAACTAGTAGAAAATGAAATACAACTAGAAAAAGATGAAATACATCCTGTAGTAGACGAAAACAACAAGTAGAACACGAAAGACAACAAGAAGAATATAAAATACTACATGTAGTAGATGATTAAAGATAACTAGTAGACCAAGAAAGACAACCAATGCAATGTGAAAGTCAGCTGGAAGAAGATGAAATACAACTAGCATAATTTGAAAGACACCAAAAATAATATGAAATACAACTACAATAATATTTAATACAACTAGAAGAAGATGAAATACAACCTGTATAGATGAAAGAGAACCAGTAGAATATGAAAGACAACAAGTAGAAATTGAAATACAACTAGAAGAAGATGAAATGCACCATGTAGTAGACGAAAAGAACATGTAAAATATGAAAGAAAACAAGAAGAAGATAAAATACAACATGTAGTTGACGAGAAAAGCCAACTAGCATAACAAGAAAGACAACCAGTGCAACGTGAAAGACAACTAGAAGAAGATGAAATACATCTAGAATAATATGAAATACAACTAGAAGATGATTAAATACAACTAGACTAATATGAAATATAACTAGATGAAATGAAATAGAACCTACAGTAGACGAAAACATCAATAAAAAGACAAAAGCCAACTAGAAGAGGATAAAATACAACATGTAGTAGACGATAAAAGCCAACTAGTATAACAAGAAAGACAACCAATGCAACGCGAAAGACTGCTGGAAGAAGATGAAGTACAACTACATTAATAAGAAATACAACTGGAAGAAGATGAAATACAACTAGAATAATATGAAATACAACATGTAGTTGTCCATTAAAGCCAATAAGTAGAGGAAGAAAGACAACTAGTGCAACGTGAAAGACAACTAGAATAAAATGAAATATATCATGAATAATATGAAATACAACTAGAAGAATATGAAATACAACCTGTATAGTGAAGGACAACCAGTAGAACATGAAAAACAACTAGTAGAAAATGAAATACAACTAGAAGAAGATGAAATACAACATGAAGTGGACGAAAATAACAAGTAGAACACGAAAGACAACTAGAAGAATATAAAATACAACATGTAGTAGACGATTAAAGATAACAAGTAGACCAAGAAAGACAACCAATGCAACGCGAAGTACGGCTAGAACAAGATGAAATACAACTAGCATAATAAGAAATACAACTGTAAGATGATGAAATACAACTTGAAGAACATGAAATAAAACTAGAAGAAGATGAAATACAACTAGCATAATATGAAATACAACTAGAAGAAGATGAAATACAACTGAAATAATATGAAATGCATCTAGAAGAACATGAAAGACAGCCTGTAGTAGACGAAAGACAACCAGTAGAACATGGAAGAAAACTACTTGATAATGAAATAGAAGAAGATGAAATACATCCTGACGAAGACTACAAGTAGAACATGAAAGACAACTAAAAGAAGACGAAATACAACATGTAGTACACGATGAAAGCCAACTAGTAGAACAAGAAAGACAACCAATGCATCGCGAATGATGGCTAGAAGATGATGAAGTAAAACTAGCATAATATGAAATACACCTAGAATAATATGAAATACAACTACAATAGTATTTAATACAACTAGAATAAGATGAAATACAACCTGTATAGATGAAATACAACATATAGAACATGAAAGACAACTAGTAGAAAATGAAATACCACAAGAAAAAGATGAAATACATCCTGTAGTAGACGAAAACAACAAGTAGAACACGAAATACAACTAAAAGAATATAAAATACTACATATAGTAGATGATTAAAGATAACTAGTAGACCAAGAAAGACAACCAATGCAACGCGAAAGACGGCTGGAAGAAAATGAAATAAAACTAGCATAATATGAAATACAACTTGAAGAAGATGAAATATAACTAGAATAATATGAAATGAGACTAGAAGAACATGAAATACAGCCTGTATTAGACGAAAGACAACCAGTAGAACATGAAAGACAACTAGTTGAATATGAAATAGAAGAAGATGAAATACATCCTGACGAAAACTACAAGTAGAATGATGTCTCAATATTAGACCTATAAATCCAACCAATTTCTGTACCAAAGTCTGTGTTTCAAACCACCAAATCGTGTCTTTTACATTGAAAATACATTGAATATCTATAGAGTGTGGTACTGCTGCGTTTCCATTCTTACTTTGCAGAAAACGAGCGAAATCAGGAAAGATTGTGAGTTCTGGAGCCCTACACGCGGGTAGCGTCAGATCCCACGCGGGTAGCGTCATATCCCACGCGGGTAGCGTCAGACCCTGAAATTTCAGCAACCCGAACTTAAAATAGTCATAACTTTTGACTCGTAACTCCGTTTTGAGCGTATGACCACTTTTCAGAAAGTTTGTGAGTAGATCTACAATCTGAGCAAAGGCACGCGGGCTGCGTCAGTTCCCACGCGGGTTGCGTCAGACTTTTCCAGAAACAGAAGCAGAATTGGAAACATAGGCTAATTGAAGAAAGGTCGGCCAGAAAAGCTATAAGAGGGGATTTCTTGCACCTGAGAGGGCATTCTGTATCTAAGAGACAGGTTCTAGGGTTGAGGTTCGACGGCTAGCTTGGAGACGAAGTTGAGAGGAGCATAACGAGAGTTTTGTGACGAATCTTCATCGTTCTTCTAGTTTTTCTATGAACTATTTTATCTTTATTTGTTTTCTTTGTTCTTTGACTATGTGTGAGTAGTTTTCTTTGTTTCTAGGGTTACGATGTAGTTCGATACCTTGTTTTGTATGCATGTTGTTTGAATTTGTGTTGAACAATAGTGTTTAATTGTTTGGGTATTATTCTAATTGCTTTGTTGAAGTTGATTGAATGATTCATGTTTGTTTACTGTTAGATGTCTATAGCATCTTTCTTGTACTTTGGCCTTGATGTTTCTTTCAACCAAACTTAGTATTTGAGGTAGGTTTATGAGCCGTGAGGCGAATCCAAAAAGTAACTGAGAGGTGAACTTTACCACTTATCGAGAGGTAGTGGTTACCTTTAGTAAACCAGACAATTAACTTAGATTCAAAACCTAAGAAGGTGAAATTGCATTTCCGATACCAGGTTTATTAAGCCAACAAACGAGAGTTGAGGTTTAGGAACATTAGGTTCGGTCAATGAATCCTTACACTAAAGAACAACGCAAAAACAGACAACTGCTGCATTTCCTCGAGGTCCACGCGGACCGCGTATGAGAGTACGCGGGTCGCGTGTTCCATGCGGGTTGCGTGTGAAAGCACGCGGGTCGTGTGGATACCGAGAGGCAAGGTTGACAATGAAATTGAAAACCCTGGAAACGCTTTTCTCTATTTGATAAAACCAAAATTTACTTTCCATCACTTTAATTACTTTACTTCTGTCATTGATTGAATTTAGGATGTAAACAAACCAAACCAACCTTTTTTCAACTTCTAGTACCTAATTGATTTAAATAGAATTCCAGATTTGATTTAAGAACCGTCCTGTGGATCAATACCTGACTAGACTATACAACGGGATTGTGCACTTGCAATCTAGTCGAAAGTTGAATAAGGTTAAAAGCTACAGCTTGCTGTAGTGAAACTTTGTGATACACTTTTGTGCGAACATAGAACATGAAAGACAACTAAAAGAAGATGAAATACAACATGTAGTAGACGATGAAAGCCAACTAGTAGAACAAGAAAGACAACCAATGTATCGCAAAAGATGGCTAGAAGATGATGAAGTACAACTAGCAAAATATGAAATACACCTAGAATAATATGAAATACAACTACAGTAATATTTAATACAACTAGAATAAGATGAAATACAACTTGTATAGATGAAATACAACATGTAGAACATGAAATACAACTAGTAGAAAATGAAATATAACTAGAAAATAATGAAATACATCCTGTAGTACACGAAAACAACAGGTAGAACACGAAAGAGAACTGGAATAATATAAAATACTACATGCAGTAGATGATTAAGGATAACTAGTTGACCAAGAAAGACAACCAATGCAACGCGAATGACGGCTTGAGGAAGATGAAGTACAACTAGCACAATATGAAATACAACTAGAAGAAGATGAAATATAACTAGTATAATATGAAATGCAACTAGAAGAACATGAAATACAGCATGTAGTAGACGAAAGACAACCAATAGAACATGGAAGACAACTAGTTGAAAATAAAATAGAAGAAGATGAAATACATCCTAACGAAAACTACAAGTAGAACATGAAAGACAACTAAAAGAAGATGAAATATAAGATGTAGAACATGAAAAACAACTTGTAGAAAATGAAATACAACTAGAAAAAGATGAAATACATCCTGTAGTAGACGAAAACAACAAGTAGAACACGAAAGACAACTAGAAGAATATAAAATACTACATGTAGTAGATGATTAAAGATAACTTGTAGACCAAGAAAGACAACCAATGCAACGCGAAAGACGGCTAGAAGAAGATGAAATACAACTGGAAGAAGTTGAAATACAACTAGAATAACATAAAATAAAACTAGAAGTACATGAAAGACAACAAGTAGAAATTGAAATACAACTAGAAGAAGATAAAATAAGAAAGACAACCAATGCAACGCGAAAGATGGCTAGAAGATGATGAAGTACAATTAGCTAATATGAAATACACCTAGAATAATATGAATTACAACTAGAAGAAGATGAAATACAACTAGAAGAAGATGAAATACAACTAGAAGAAGATAAAATACAACATGTAGTAGTCGATTAAAGCCAACAAGTAGAGAAAGAAAGACAACCAGTGCAACCTGAAAGACAACTAGAAGAAGATGAAATACATCTAGAATAATATGAAATACAACTAGAAGAAGATGAAATACAACTAGACTAATATGAAATACAACTAGATGAAAATGAAATACAACCAGCAGTAGACAAAAACAGCAAGTACAACATGGAAAACAACTAGAAGAAGAAGAAATACAACATGTAGTAGACGATAAAAGCCAACTAGTAGAACAAGAAAGACAAACAGTGCAACGTGAAAGACAGCTAGAAGAAGATGAAATACAGCTATAAGAAAGTAAATACAACTTGAAAAATATGAAAAACAACTAGAAGAATATGAAATACAACCTATATAGATGAAGGACAACCAGTAGAACATGAAAAACAACTAGTAGAAAATGAAATACAATTAGAAGAAGGTGAAATATATCATGAAGTAGACGAAAACAACAAGTAGAACACGAAAGACAACAAGAAGAATATAAAATACAACATGTAGTAGACGATTAAAGATAACGAGTAGACCAAGAAAGACGGCAAGAACAAGATGAAATACAACTAGCATAGTAAGAGATACAACTGGAAGATGATGAAATACAACTTGAATAACATGAAATAAAACTAGAAGAATATGAAATACAACTAGCATAATATGAAATACAACTAGAAGAAGATGAAATACAACTGAAATAATATGAAATGCAACTAGAAGAACATGAAAGACAGCCTGTAGTAGACGAAAGACAGCCAGTAGAACATGGAAGACAACTAGTTGAAAATGAAATAGAAGAAGATGAAATACATCCTGACGAAAACTACAAGTAGAACATGAAAGACAACTAAATGAAGGTAAAATACAACATGTAGTAGACGATGAAAGCCAACTAGTAGAACAAGAAAGACATCCAATGCATCGCGAAAGATGGCTAGAAGATGATGAAGTACAACTAGCATAATATGAAATACACCTAGAATAATATGAAATACAACTACAATAATTTTTAATACAACTAGAATAAGATGAAATACAACCTGTATAGATGAAATACAACATGTAGAACATGAAAGACAACAAGTAGAAAATGAAATACAACTAGAAAATGATGAAATACATCCTGTAGTACATGAAAACAACAAGTAGAACAGAGAACTGGATGAATATAAAATACTACATGCAGTAGATGATTAAGGATAACTAGTGGACCAATAAAGACAACCAATCCAACGCGAATGACGGCTGGTGGAAGATGAAGTACAACTAGCACAATATGAAATACAACTAGAAGAAATTGAAATATAACTAGTATAATATGAAATGCAACTAGAAGAACATGAAATACAGCCTGTAGTAGACGAAAGACAACCAGTAGAACATGGAAGACAACTAGTTGAAAATGAAATAGAAGAAGATGAAATACATCCTAATGAAAACTGCAAGTAGAACGTGAAAGACAACTAAAAGAAGATGAAATACAAGATGTAGAACATGAAAAACAACTTGTAGAAAATGAAATACAACTAGAAAAAGATGAAATACATCCTGTAGTAGACGAAAACAACAAGTAGAACACGAAAGACAGCTAGAAGAATATAAAATACTACATGTAGTAGATGATTAAAGATAACTTGTAGACCAAGAAAGACAACCAATGCAACGCGAAAGACGGCTTGAAGAAGATGAAATACAACTGGAAGAAGATGAAATACAACTTGAATAACATTAAATAAAACTAGAAGTACATGAAAGACAACAAGTAGAAATTGAAATACAACTAGAAGAAGATAAAATAAGAAAGACAACCAATGCAACGCGAAAGATGGCTAGGAGATCATGAAGTACAACTAGCATAATATGAAGTACACCGAGAATAATATGAAATACAACTACAATAATATGAAATACAACTACAATAGTATGAAATACAACTAGAAGAATATGAAATACAACTAGAAGATGATAAAATACAACATGTAGTAGTCGATTAAAGCCAACTAGTAGAGGAAGAAAGACAACCAGTGCAACCTGAAAGACAACTAGAAGAAGATGAAATACATCTAGAATAATATGGAATACAACTAGAAGAAGATGAAATACAACTAGACTAATATGAAATACAACTAGATGAAAATGAAATACAACCTGTAATAGACGAAAACAGCAAGTACAACATGAAAAACAACTAGAAAAAGATTAAATACAGCATGTACTAGACGATAAAAGCCAACTAGTAGAACAAGAAAGACAAACAGTGCAACGTGAAATACAGCTAGAAGAAGATAAAATACAGCTATAAGAAAGTAAATACAACTTGAAAAATATGAAATACAACTAGAAGAATATGAAATACAACCTGTATAGATGAAGGACAACCAGTAGAACATGAAAAACAACTAGTAGAAAATGAAATACAACTAGAAGAAGGTGAAATACATCATGAAGTAGACGAAAACAACAAGTAGAACACGAAAGACAACAAGAAGAATATAAAATACAACATGTAGTAGACGATTAAAGTTAACGAGTAGACCAAGAAAGACGGCTAGAACAAGATAAAATACAACTAGCATAATAAGAAATACAACTGGAAGATGATGAAATACAACTTGAATAACATGAAATAAAACTAGAAGAAGATGAAATACAACTATCATAATATGAAATACAACTAGAAGAAGATGAAATACAGCTGAAATAATATGAAATGCAACTAGAAGAACATGAAAGACAGCCTGTAGTAGACGAAAGACAACCAGTAGAACATGGAAGACAACTAGATGAAAATGAAATAGAAGAAGATGAAATACATCCTGACGAAAACTACAAGTAGAACGTGAAAGACAACTAAAAGAAGATGAAATACAACATGTAGTAGACGATGAAAGCCGACTAGTAGAACAAGAAAGACAACCAATGCATCGCGAAAGATGGCTAGAAGATGATGAGGTACAACTAGCATAATATGAAATACACCTAGAATAATATGAAATACAACTACAAATTTTTTTAATACAACTAGAATAAGATGAAATACAACCTGTATAGATGAAATACAACATGTAGAACTTGAAAGACAACTAGTAGAAAATGAAATACAACTAGAAAATGATGAAATACATCCTGTAGTACACGAAAGCAACAAGTAGAACGCGAAAGAGAACTGGAATAATATAAAATACTACATGCAGTAGATGATTAAGGATAACTAGTAGACCAAGAAAGACAACCAATGCAACGCGAAAGACGGCCGGAAGAAGATGAAGTACAACTAGCACAATATGAAATACAACTAGAAGAAGATGAAATATAACTAGTATAATATGAAATGCAACTTGAAGAACATGAAATACAACCTGTAGTTGACGAAAGACGACCAGTAGAACATGGAAGACAACTAGTTGAAAATGAAATAGAAGAAGATGAAATACATCCTGACGAAAACTACAAGTAGAACGTGAAAGACAACTAAAAGAAGATGAAATACAAGATGTAGAACATGAAAAACAACTTGTAAAAAAAGAAATACAACTAGAAAAAGATGAAATACATCCTGTAGTAGATGAAAACAACAAGTAGAACACGAAAGACAGCTAGAAGAATATAAAATACTACATGTAGTAGATGATTAAAGATAACTTGTAGACCAAGAAATATAACCAATGCAACGCGAAAGACAGCTAAAAGAAGATGAAATACAACTGGAAGAAGATGAAATACAACTTGAATAACATGAAATAAAACTAGAAGTACATGAAAGACAACAAGTAGAAATTGAAATACAACTAGAAGGAGATAAAATAAGAAAGACAACCAATGCAACGCGAAAGATGGCTAGAAGATGATGATGTACAACTAGCATAATATGAAGTACACCTAGAATAATATGAAATACAACTACAATAATATTAAATACAACTAGAAGAAGATGAAATACAACTAGAAGAAGATAAAATACAACATGTAGTAGTCGATTAAAGCCAACTAGTAGAAGAAGAAAGACAACCTGTGCAACCTGAAAGACAACTAGAAGAAGATGAAATACAACTAGAAGAAGATGAAATACAACTAGACTAATATGAATTACAACTAGATGAAAATGAAATACAACCTGTAGTAGACGAAAACAACAAGTGCAACATGAAAAACAACTAGAAGAAGATTAAATACAACATGTAGTAGACGATAAAAGCCAACTAGTAGAACAAGAAAGACAAACAGTGCAACGTGAAAGACAACTAGAAGAAGATGAAATACAGCTATAAGAAAGTTTATATAACTAGAAAAATATAAAATACAACTAGAAGAATATGAAATACAACCTGTATAGATGAAGGACAACCAGTAGAACATGAAAAACAACTAGTACAAAATGAAATACAACTAGAAGAAGGTGAAATACATCATGAAGTAGACGAAAACAACAAGTAGAACACGAAAGACAACAAGAAGAATATAAAATACAACATGGAGTAGACGATTAAAGATAACGAGTAGACCAAGAAAGACGGCTAGAACAAGATGAAATACAACTAGCATAATAAGAAATACAACTCCAAGATGATGAAATACAACTTGAATAACATGAAATAAAACTAAAAGAAGATGAAATGCAACTAGCATAATGTGAAATACAACTTGAAGAAGATGAAATACAATTGAAATAATATGAAATGCAACTAGAAGAACATGAAAGACAGCCTGTAGTAGACGAAAGACAGCCAGTAGAATATGGAAGACAACTGGTTGAAAATGAAATAGAAGAAGATGAAATACATCCTAACGAAAACTACAAGTAGAAAATAAAAGACAACTAAATGAAGATGAAATACAACATGTAGTAGACGATGAAAGCCAACTAGTAGAACAAGAAAGACAACCAATGCATCGCGAAAGATGGCTAGAAGATGATGAAGTACAACTAGCATAATATGAAATACACCTAGAATAATATGAAATACAACTACAATAATATTTAATACAACTAGAATAAGATGAAATACAACCTGTATAGATGAAATACAACATGTACAACATAAAAGACAACTAGTAGAAAATGAAATACAAATAGAAAATGATGAAATACGTCCTGTAGTACACAGAAACAACAAGTAGAACGCGAAAGAGAACTGGAATAATATAAAATACTACATGCAGTAGATGATTAAGGATAACTAGTAGACCTAGAAAGACAACCAATGCAACGCGAAAGACGGCTGGAAGAAGATGAAGTACAACTAGCACAATATGAAATACAACTAGAAGAAGATGAAATATGACTAGTATAATATGAAATGCAACTAGAAGAACATGAAATACAACCTGTAGTAAACGAAAGGCAACCAGTAGAACATGGAAGACTACTAGATGAAAATGAAATAGAAGAAGATGAAATACATCATGACGAAAACTACAAGTAGAACATGAATGACAACTAAAAGAAGATGAAATACAAGATGTAGAACATGAAAAACAACTTTTAGAAAATGAAATACAACTAGAAAAAGATGAAATACATCATGTAGTAGACGAAAACAACAAGTAGAACACGAAAGACAGCTAGAAAAATATAAAATACTACATGTAGTAGATGATTAAAGATAACTTGTAGACCAAGAAAGACAACCAATGCAACGCGAAAGACGGCTTGAAGAAGATGAAATACAACTGCAAGAAGATAAAATACAACTAAAATAACATGAAATAAAACTAGAAGTACATGAAAGACAACAAGTAGAAATTGAAATACAACTAGAAGAAGATAAAATAAGAAAGGCAACCAATGCAACGCGAAAGATGGCTAGAAGATGATGAAGTACAACTACCATAATATGAAATACACCTAGAATAATATGAAATACAACTACAATAATATGAAATCCAACTAGAAGAAGATGAAATACAACTAGAAGAAGATGAAATACAACCAGAAGAAGATAAAATACAACATGTAGTAGTTTATTAAAGCCAACTAGTAGAGGAAGAGAGACAACCATTGCAATCTGAAAGACAACTAGAAGAAGATGAAGTACATCTAGAATAATATGAAATACGACTAGAAGAATATGAAATACAACTTGACCAATATGAAAAACAACTAGATGAAAATAAAATACAACCAGCAGTAGACAAAAACAGCAAGTACAACATGGAAAACAACTAGAAGAAGATTAAATAGAACATGTAGTAGACGATAAAAGCCAACTAGTAGAACAAGAAAGACAAACAGTGCAACGTGAAAGACAGCTAGAAGAAGATGAAATACAGCTATAAGAAAGTAAATACAACTAGAAAAATATGAAATACAACTAGAAGAATATGGAATACAACCTGTATAGATGAAGGACAACCAGTAGAACATGAAAAACAACTAGTAGAAAATGAAATACAACTAGAAGAATGTGAAACACATCATGAAGTAGACCAAAATAACAAGTAGAATATGAAAGACAACTAGAAGAATATAAAATACAACATGTAGTAGACTATTAAAGATAACGAGTACACCAAGAAAGACAGCCAATGCAACGCGAAAGACGGCTAGAACAAGATGAAATAAAACTAGCATAATAAGAAATACAACTGGAAGATGATGAAATACAACTTGAATAACATGAAATAAAACTAGAAGAAGATGAAATACAACTAGCATAATATGAAATACAACTAGAAGAAGATGAAATACAACTGAAATAATATGAACTGCAACTAGAAGAACATGAAAGACAGCCTGTAGTAGACGAAAGACAGCTAGCAGAACATGGAAGACAACTAGTTGAAAATGAAATAGAAGAAGATGAAATACATCCTGACGAAAACTACAAGTAGAACATCAAAGACAACTAAATGAAGATGAAATACAACATGTAGTAGACGATGAAAGCCAACTAGTAGAACAAGAAAGACAACCAATGCATCGCGAAAGATGGCTAGAAGATGATGAAGTACAACAAGCATAATATGAAATACACCTAGAATAATATGAAATACAACTACAATAATATTTAATACAACTAGAATAAGATGAAATACAATCTATATAGATGAAATACAACATGTAGAACATGAAAGACAACTAGTAGAAAATGAAATACATCTAGAAAATGATGAAATACATCCTGCAGTACACGAAAACAACAAGTAGAACACGAAAAAGAACTGGAAGAATATAAAATACTACATGCAGTAGATGATAAAGGATAACTAGTAGACCAAGAAAGACAACCAATGCAACGCGAATGACGGCTGGAAGAAGATGAAGTACAACAAGCACAATATGAAATACAACTAGAAGAAGATGAAATATGACTAGTATAATATGAAATGCAACTAGAAGAACATGAAATACAACCTGTTGTAGACGAAAGACAACCAGTAGAACATGGAAGACAACTAGTTGAAAATGAAATAGAAGGAGATGAAATAAATCCTGACGAAAACTACAAGTAGAACATGAAAGATAACTAAAAGAAGATGAAATACAAGATGTAGAACATGAAAAACAACTTTTAGAAAATGAAATACATCTAGAAAAAAATGAAATACATCCTGTAGTAGACGAAAACAACAAGTAGAACATGAAAGACAGCTAGAAAAATATAAAATACTACATGTAGTAGATGATTAAAGATAACTTGTAGACCAAGAAAGACAACCAATGCAACGCGAAAGACGGCTTGAAGAAGATGAAATACAACTAGAATAACATGAAATAAAACTAGAAGTACATCAAAGACAACAAGTAGAAATTGAAATACAACTAGAAGAAGATAAAATAAGAAAGACAACCAATGCAACGCGAAAGATGGCTAGAAGATGATGAAGTACGACTAGCATAATATGAAATACACCTAGAATAATATGAAATACAACTACAATAATATGAAATAGAACTAGAAGAAGATGAAATATAACTAGAAGAAGATGAAATACAACTAGAAGAAGATAAAATACAACATGTAGTAGTCGATTAAAGCCAACTAGTAGAGGAAGAAAGACAACCAGTGCAACCTGAAAGACAACTAGAAGAAGATGAAATACATCTAGAATAATATGAAATAAAACTAGAAGAAGATGAAATACAACTAGACTAATATGAAATACAACAAGATGAAAATAAAATACAACCAGCAGTAGACAAAAACAACAAGTACAACATGGAAAATAACTAGAAGAAGATGAAATACAACATGTAGTAGACGATAAAAGCCAACTAGTAGAACAAGAAAGACAAACAGTGCAACGTGAAAGACAGCTAGAAGAAGATGAATACAGCTATAAGAAAGTAAATACAACTAGAAAAATATGAAATACAACTAGAAGAATAAGAAATACCACCTGTATAGATGAAGGACAACCAGTAGAACATGAAAAACAACTAGTAAAAAATGAAATACAACTAGAAGAAGATGAATTACATCGTGAAGTAGACGAAAACAACAAGTAGAACACGAAAGACAACTAGAAGAATATAAAATACAACATGTAGTAGACGATTAAAGATAACGAGTAGACCAAGAAAGACAACCAATGCAACGCGAAAGACGGCTAGAACAAGATGAAATAAATACAACTAGCATAATAAGAAATACAACTGGAAGATGATGAAATACAACTTGAATAACATGAAATAATACTAGAAGAAGATGAAATACAACTAGCATAATATGAAATACAACTAGAAGAAGATGAAATACAACTGAAATAATATGAAATGCAACTAGAAGAACATGAATGTGATCACTCAAAAGAGAGCAATGTTTCTTTTTATATTTATAAACTCGGAAATGGTATCGGTTCGGACTGCAAGCGCACAATCCTATCGAGTAGTATATTCGAGGTCAATCCACAGGGAATATTGGTTCAATGCTTCGAGCGATCGAATCACAATCTTTCGAAAGGCTAGACAAAATCTGAAAATTGAGAGATGTTGTTTTGATCAATGTAAATTAGGAAGCAATTAAAAGTTATTAAAATAAAGATAGAGATGAGGATTCCTAGGATTTCGACACACCATTGCCACTCAATCCGCCTTGACAATATATTCCTGTTGCGTCTGATTTCCTGTTGTTGTTTAATGAAAGATACCACATAGGTCACTGCGATTTATGTTACGCAAGAATGACAGATCTTTCACCGAGATTCTATATAGGACACACTGTGATTTTCCTTACGCAAATGTCTGATCTCTCAAATACCCCAAATTACTACACAGATCACTGCGATTTACCTTACGCAAGTGATGAAATTTAGTACGCGTTTTGTTGGTATGGTTTATGATTTCCCCGCTAAGGTTTTCTTCACATAAACCTAATAGATCTCAACGAGGCTAATTCATACAAATAGTTTCTCTTACAATTAAAGTACTGTCACTACCCTAACGGACTCAAACTAGATCATTGAAGTTAGATGAAGAGATAGTAAATCACAAAAGCATTTTGTTTCAACAGCAAGAAATCATAATCAACAGAAATATATATATCAAAACATCAAGAGTAACAAGGTTTACTGCCTAGCCCTAAGAAAATGAACTTAGCCGCGAAATGGCATTGTTACAAGCACTCCTCTCTTCTCACTTTAATCAAATCTAACCTTAATTACAAAGATAAGTTATTCTTCTGCCCAGGGACCTTATATAGGAGTGGAGGGACGTCTGGAGGTTGAGTAGGGGCTAAGAAATTGATCTGGAAATAGCTGTCGGCAGTTCTTCCCCAAGAGGTGCCTTCGGTTACGGACCGTATTGGGCAATACGGACCATATTAGGACCTTGACGGTTAGGGTTTAATGCTCCCAGCGCTATCTTCTGGTCTGTGCTAGGCCTGGTCCGTATTAGGCAATACGGACCGTAACAGAAACTTAGTCGATGCGTGTCACTGATCCGATTGACCCGATTCTAGCTCCAATTAGTGTGACATAGTCTCAAAACCTATTTTCTGCAATAAAACATAAAGAAGGGTGACAGTAGCATTTTTCTCTAATTAATTAAACATAAGTGTGAGAAAATATGCAAAACCTAAGCCAAAACCCTACGTAAATCATCATTATTTTGACTCTGATCAGAAAGACAGCCTGTAGTTGACGAAAGACAGCCAGCAGAACATGGAAGACAACTAGTTGAAAATGAAATAGAAGAAGATGAAATACATTCTGACGAAAACTACAAGTAGAACATGAAAGACAACTAAAAGAGGATGAAATACAACATGTAGTAGACGATGAAAGCCAACTAGTTGAACATGAATGACAACCAATGTATCATGAAAGATGGCTAGAAGATGATGAAGTACAACTAGAATAATATGAAATACACCTAGAATAATATGAAATACAACTACAATAATATTTAATACAACTAGAAGAAGATGAAATACAACCTGTAGAACATGAAAGACAACTTGTAGAAAATGAAATACAACTAGAAAAAGATGAAATACATCCTATAGTAGACGAAAACAACAAGTAGAATATGAAAGACAACTCGAAGAATATAAAATACTACATGTAGTAGATGATTAAAGATAACTTGTAGACCAAGAAAGACAACCAATGCAACGCGAAAGACGGCTAGAAGAAGATGAAATACAACTAGCATAATATGAAATACAACTGGAAGAAGATGAAATATAACTAGAATAACATGAAATAAAACTAGAAGTACATGAAAGACAACAAGTAGAAATTGAAATACAACTAGAAGAAGATAAAATAAGAAAGACAACCAATGCAACGCGAAAGATGGCTAGAAGATGATGAAGTACAACTAGCATAATATGAAATACACCTAGAATAATATGAAATACAACTACAATAATATGAAATACAACTAGAAGAAGATGAAATACAACTAGAAGAAGATAAAATACAACATGTAGTAGTCGATTAAAGCCAACTAGTAGAGGAAGAAAGACAACCAGTGCAACGTGAAAGACAACTAGAAGAAGATGAAATACATCTAGAATAATATGAAATACAACTTGAAAAAGATGAAATACAACTAGACTAATATGAAATACAACTAGATGAAAAAGAAATACAAGCAGCAGTAGACGAAAACAGCAAGTACAACATGGAACACAACTAGAAGAAGATGAAATACAACATGTAGTAGACAATTAAAGATAACTAGTAGACCAAGAAAGACAACCAATGCAACGCGAAAGACGGCTAGAACAAGATGAAAGACAACCAGTAAAACATGGAATACAACTAGTTGAAAATGAAATACAACTACAAGAAGATGAAATACAATATGTAGTAGACGATAAAAGCCAACTAGTAGAACTAGAAAGACAAACAGTGCAACGTGAAAGACAGCTAGAAGATGATGAAATACAGCTATAAGAAAGTAAATACAACTAGAAAAATATGAAATACAACTAGAAGAAGATGAAATACAACATGTATAGATGAAAGACAACCAATAGAACATGAAAAACAACTAGTAGAAAATGAAATACAACTAGAAGAAGATGAAATACATGCTGTAGTAGACAAAAACAACAAGTAGAACACGAAAGAAAACTAGAAGAATATAAAATACTACGTGTAGTAGACGATTAAAGATAACTAGTAGACCAAGAATGACAACTAATGCAACACGAAAGACAGCTTGAAGAAGATGAAATACAACTTGCATTATATGAAATACAGCTAAAAGAAGACGAAATACAACTAGAATTATATGAAATGCAGCTAGAAGAACATGAAATACAACATGCATTATACGAAAGACGGCCAGTATAACATGGAAGACAACAACCTATAAAACATGAAAGACAACTAGTAGAAATTGAAATACAACTAGAAGAAGATGAAATACATCTTGTAGTACACAAAAATAACAAGTAGAACACGAAAGACCGCTAAAAGAAGATAAAATACAAGATGTAGTAGTCGATTAATGCCAACTTGTAGAGGAAGAAATACAACATGTACAAGGTGAAAGAAAACTAGAAGAAGATGAAATACAACTAGAAGAAGATGAAATACAACTAGAATAATATGAAATACACCTAAAAGAAGATTAAATACAACATGCAGTAGATGAAAGACAACCAGTAAAACATGAAAGACAACTAGTAGAAAATGAAGTACAACTAGAAGAAGATGAAATACAACAAGTCGTAGACGAAAACAACAAGTATAACATGAAAGACAATCAGAAGAAGATACAATACAACAAGTAGTAGTCGATTAAGGCCCAGTAGTAGAGGAAGAAAAATAACCAGTACAAGGTGAAAGACAACTAGAAGAAGATGAAATACAACTAGAATATTATAAAACACAACTAGAAGAATATGAAATACAACCTGTAGTAGATGAAAGACAACCAGTATAACATGAAAGACAACAAGTAGAAATTGAAATACAACTAGAAGAAGATTAAATACATCCTGTAGTAGACGGAAACAACAAATAAAACATGAAAGACAACTAGAAGATGATAAAATATAACATGTAGTAGACGATTAAAGCCACCTTGTAGAGCAAGAAAGACAATCATTAAAAGGTGAAAGACAATTAGAAGAAAATGAAATACAACTAGAATAATATGAAATACAACTAGAAGAAGCTAAAATACATCATGTAGTAGACGAAAATAACAAGTAGAATATGAAAGACAACTAAAATAAGATGAAATATAACATGTAGTTGATGATGAAAGCCAACTAGTAGAACAAGAAATACAACTAATGCAACGCGAAAGACGGCTAGAAGAAGATGAAATACAAATAGCATAATATGAAATACAACTTGAAGAAGATGAAATACAACTAGAATAATATGAAATACAACTAGAAGAACATTAAATACAACCTGTAGTAGACGATAACAACAAGTACAACATGAAAGACACCTAGAAGAAGATGAATTACAATCGGTAGTAGATGAAAATAACAAGTGGAATATGAAAGACAACTAGAAGAAGATAAATATAACATGTAGTAGACGATTAAAGCCAACTGGACGATGAAATACAACCTATAGTAGACGAAAGACTACCAGTGCAACGTGAAAGATAACAAGAAGAACATGAAATACAACATGTAGTTGATGAAAATGACAAGTAGAAAAAGACAACAAAAAAAAAGATGAAATACAACATGTAGTAGATGATGAAAGCCAACTAGTGCAAGAAAAACAACCAGTGCAACGTGAAAGGCAGCTAGAAGAAGATAATATACAACTAGAATAATATGAAATACAACTAGAAGAAGATGAGATTCAATTGTAATAATATGAAATACAACTAGAAAAAGATGAAATACAACCTGTAGTAGACGAAAACAACCGGATGAACATGAAAGACAACTAGTAGAAAATGAAATACATCTACAAGAAGATGAAATACAACATGTAGTAGACGAAACAACAAGTAGAACATGACAGACAACCAAAAGAAGATGAAATGCAACTTGTAGTAGACAATGAAAGCCAACTAGCAGAACAAGAAAGACAACCAGTGCAACATGAAAAATGACTAGAAGAAGACAAAATACATTTAGAATAATATGAAATACAACTAGAAGAATATGAAATACAACTAGAATAATATGACATACAACTAGATGAATATGGAAAACAACTTGTAGTACACGAAAACAATAAGTACAACATGAAAGACAACTAGAAGAAGATAAAATACAACATGTAGTAGACGATAAAAGCCAACTAGTAGAACGAGAAAGACAAACAGTTCAACGTGAAAGACAGTTAGAAGAAGATAAAATACAGCAAGAAGAATGTGAAATACAACTAAAATAATATGAAATAACCTAGAAGAAGATGAAAAACAACATGTAGTAGATGAAAGACAATCAGTAGAACATGAAAGCCAACTACTAGAAAATAAAATACAACTAGAAGAAGATGAATTACCTCCTGTTGTAGACAAAAATAACAAGTAGAACATGAAAGATAATTAAAAGAAGATGAAATATAACATGCAGTAGACGATGAAAGCCAACTATCAGAACAAGAAAGACAACCAATGCAACGCTAAAGATGGCTAGAAGAAGATGAAATACAACTAGCATAATATGAAATACTGCTAGAAGAAGATGAAATACAACCTGTAGTAGACGAAGACAACCAGAAGGACATGAAAGACAACTAGTAGAAAATGAAATACATCTACAAGAAGATGAAATACAACTTGTAGTAGACGAAACAACAAGCAGAACATGAAAGACAACGAAAAGAAGATTTTGTATGGGAAATTAGTTATTGATGCATTCTTTACGTTTTATTTCAAAAATCATGATTTATGATACTTTTACATCAATTAGAACAAGAATAAGGACAAACTGAACATCGACCGAAGATTTAGGATCGTTGTGGCGGACCATATCAAGTACTTGGTGCCTAATACGGTCCAACCCAGGAGTAGTACGCATTAATCAACTACGTTAAAGAATTCTATGATACGGTCTATATTGGAGGTGCCCCTTCGCCAATTCTGTGATTGTTATCTTCAGATCATATTACTTGAACTCCAATCACCTCCATACGTCTCTTGAAACCTATAAAATACCAAAAGATAAAAAGTACATGACATCCTTAGTTCTACTTTAGATCTACTTTAAGTTTGAGAGTTATTATTAGGTTCAGAGTGCTTTATGAGTATTAGAAGAGTATCTTCTGTAATATATAGTTGTATATTTCTCATCTCGCTTTATTGTAATCATGCCTTACCTTGAGTATCGCTATTACAATTTTTTGTGGTCTTTAGTGAGTAAGATATTTATTGATGATTCCCTGAAGAGATTGAAAAATGTTCTCGCTGCTTTCTCAACCCTCATAATTGTCTAATTCAGAGTATTGCATGAATATCAAAATTATTGTGCATAGTTTTTCAACTCCAACTTTCTTTATGAATAACTGATTAAACATTGATCTGGACTGCCATACTCTCATCTGCATAGATACTCTGATATATATCAAACCAAAATGAAGCAAAATTGTGCGGACGACCATTTTGTCTACATGGGCCTAAAAGGACAGTCTCATGTAAAGACTTTATTTTCATTTTTTTTTCTTTGTTTTGTTTCCGTGTGGACGACCGTTTTTGGTTTTGTTTATTTGGAGCTCAAATGCTCAATTGGTTGTACAAGTTGTCTCAGAGATTTAGACTTCAATCTAATGTTATCAATTGGCCAAATTGTTCTCAAGATTCCTGTTTCAAACTACAGTAATAATGTTTTATTTGATGAGTTAACAAACATGACTATTATCTCCCAGATGACCAGATCTCAATTCTATCAAATTGCTTCTTACCGGCTTGACTGTTAATTAACACACACAAATACCTTTTTGTTTGATTATATTTACGATGAACTTGAATAAAACAGAGAATTTGTTAGTCAGGGAGGGCTATTCAAAATCTAATTGGGCTTTTCAAGGATGTATAACAGGCCTAAAGTAACAATGCGGCCCAACCTAATTGGATACAAGAACGGTGATTAATTAATTAGACGTTCATAGGTATAGATCTTTGAATTGATATTGGCGTGAGGCTCATGATATTTATGCATGTTTTGGCTCACGATTCTAGGGATTTGGGAGTAATTTTACGTTCTTCAATTTCTCATATCATCTATATAGATGATGATTTTTTTATTGCTTCCATATTACCAGATCATTCTCTTGGTAAATTTGCACGACGTACACAATACACACAACCTTTTACAATAGTACGTAATTTTGTTAGTCCGAATCTAGAGTATTAAGTATAATTTACATAAATATATTTAAAATATTGGAGAAAATTAACTACTAATAAAATTTTGGTGGATATGTGCTTGAACAGGGTGGAAATATGAGTAACCCTAATAGTTCTGGTTTTAGTATTAGGCTTTGTTTTGTTGCTTTCTTTGTCTTGTTTGTTTGGGTCTTGAATTTGGTGTAGTTTGGATGCGGATTTGTTTTAGATTTAGGTTTTGTTTTGGCTTTTCTTTGTAGCTTCTTGCTGTGAAATTTAGAGTTTCTAGTTTGTGCCTTGAATGCCATTTGTCATTTGAACTTGAGAGTTTAGTTTGTGTCTTGAAAGGCATTTCCCATTTGAATTTAAGTTTTGGTTTGTGTATTAGTACCAAATGTTGAATATTAAATTTATTTCTAACACTAAGAGAGGAGGACTACAATATATATCTTCTACACAACTATCTCACACTCACTACTCACTCTAATTTCTCACAGCTACACCTCTACTACTCAATATTTCCTACACCTCCAAACTACTATGACTCTTAGCTAGAAGAGGAATTGTTTGATTTGCTTGACACAAAATGGAGACTAAGGGTCCCTATTTATACTAGTGATAAACCTAAATTTTATATATCTTTTTGGTAGGATTTGATCTCTAAATCTATTCCCTTTTTATTGGTTTAAAGCCATTTAGTTTTGATATTGTACCAAGTTCGAGATACTGCTATGTTTTCATGTATTTTCAGGTACTAGAAGCAAATGGGAATAATTTGGAGCAAGTTCGGACACGATCGGAACCTAGACGGCACGTAGAGGCAAGAATCAGAGGAAAATTGCGAGCCGCAATTACCATTATTGTGGCCCGCAATAACAGAACTTCTACAAGACAGCTCACTACCACAATTTTGCACCATTATTGCGACCCGCAATTACCATTAATTGCGACCTGCAAATTCTTCACTGCTTCCGAATTTTGGGCTGCTACAGGCCCAGAATCATGCTTATAGCCCGAACCTCCTTCCCCAATGAGAGGGGGTTCACATCACACACTTCCTTTTCAGCTGGGAACGATCTCAAGAGCTATAGGGTTTCAGATTTAGGGCGATTTGGAGGAGGAACTCAAGGGAGAAGAGATTTGTGTTTGGATTTGCATTCTCTACTCTATTTTCCTTTCTCTAGACTTTGGTAACAAACTGTTTATCCCATTTGTAACTATTCACGCCCTTATGAGAGGCTAATCTCCTCTCTAGGGGCGATGGCATGTAAAACTCGAAACTAGGTGCACTCTATCTTACTCGATTTGTGGTTTTTATTGACTATTAGTGATTTACTCTTTTAATACTTGATTTATGCATGGATTGTGTGGTTTAACCTTACTCCTCCGATACATGGATTTAGGGATTTATTCGATGACTAAAAATTACTTGCGTTAACTCCCCGAACAAAAAGAGTAAAGAATAGGTTATTAGGACGAAGTACTTAACCGAGAAGTCCGAGGTAACCTAAAAGTACGGTATTAGCCCACGAGGTACTTAACCGTGAAGTGCACGCTATTATCACTTTAGACAGAACACCCACGCATGCTTTAGGAACATGAATCGAGTAGATTGAGACCCTAGTGGATAGGAATGCCGAAGCCCCTCGAACTCCAACACTTGAATCAGACCCAAGACATTTATTATTTGCTTCTTTTGATTTAATTAGATTTAGAAACCAACTCAAACTTTGTCTGTCTAGCTTAATGAATTGGTGAGAACCAATACTTTACGAGTTGTCCCTGTGGATTCGACACCCGAACTACTACTTGGCAAGATTGTATGCTTGCAATCAAATTAGGTGTATTAGGGTTCATAATTAGCTATAGAAAAACACGAACAACTAGCTAATGGAATTCTCTAGATTCTACAAATTAATTCTAGTTGGTTTGGTATTTTCTAGATTACTCTCTATTATACATATTTCTAGATTAATCTTGATTGTGTCGAATTTGGCTTGGGCCTTCTAGATGGTGCTGACTTCAACACTCCCCCTCAGCACCAATTTGGTGTTTGTCTTGATCTTCGGTACTCTGCGTTTATCTGGATCATCATGTTTTTTGTTGCTTCTTTTAATTTTTTGAGCTTGAAGTTGCTCAGGCGTCTGCGGTTGATCTTATAGAATAGTCTTCCTCAGAAGAGAAGGTTCTGAAATCTTCTTCTCATATTGCCTTGGCACAAGTCGTCGTCTAGCTTTCTTCTCTCGACGGATCATCAGACGAGCTGCATCTTCTTGCACAAACTCTCGTCCTGCAGTCTTCTCCACAACAACGACACTCCTCTGTGTTCTCGCCTCATCATTGATCACTCAAAAGAGAGTAATGTTTCTTTTAATATTTATAAACTCGGAAATACTATCGGTTCGGACTGCAAGCGCACAATCCTATCGAGTAGTATGTTCGAGGTCGATCCACAGGGAATATTGGTTCAATGCTTTGAGCGATCGAATCACAATCTTTCGAAAGGCTAGACGAAATATGAAAATTGAGAGATGTTGTTTTGATCAATGTAAATTAGGAAGCAATTAAAACTAATTAAAATAAAGATAGAGATGAGGATTCCTAGGGTTTCGGCACACCATTGCCACTCAATCCGCCTTGACAATATATTCCTGTTGCGTCTGATTTCCTGTTGTTGTTTAATGAAAGACACCACATAAGTCACTGCAATTTATGTTACGCAAGAATGACAGATCTTTCACCGAGATTCTACATAGGACACTGTAATTTTTCTTACGCAAATGTCTGATCTCTCAAATACCCCAAATTATTACACAGATCACTGCGATTTACTTTACGCAAGTGATGGAATTTGGTATGCGTTTTGTTGGTCTGATTTATGGTTTTCCCGCTAAGGTTTTCTTCACATAAACATAGTAGATCTCAACGAGGCTAATTCATACAAATAGTTTCTCTTACCATTAAAGTACTGTCACTACCCTAACGGACTCAAACTAGATCATTGAAGTTAGATGAAGAGATAGTAAATCACAAAAGCATTTTGTTTCAACAACAAGAAATCATAATCAACAGAAATATATATATCAAAACATCAAGAGTAACAAGGTTTACTGCCTAGCCCTAAGAAAAGGAACTTAGCCGCGGAACGGCATTGTTACAAGCACTCCTCTCTTCTCACTTTAATCAAATCTAACCCTAATTACCAAGATAAGTTATTCTTCTGCCCAGGGACCTTATATAGGAGTGGAGGGACGTCTGGAGGTTGAGTAGGGGCTAAGAAACTGATCTGGAAACAGCTGTCGGCAGTTATTCCCCAAGAGACGCCTTCGGTTACGGATCGTATTGGGCAATACGGTTCGTATTAGGACCTTGACTGTTAGGGTTTAATGCTCCCAGCGCTATCTTCTGGTCTGTGCTAGGCCTGATCCGTATTAGGCAATACGGACCGTAACAAAGACTTAGTCGATGAGCGTCGCTGATCCGATTGACCCGATTCTAGCTTCATTTGGTGTAAAATAGTCCCAAAACCTATTTTCTGCAATAAAACATAAAGAAGGGTGACAATAGCCTTTTTCTCTAATTAATTAAACATAAGTGTGAGAAAATATGCAAAACTTAAGGCAAAACCCTACGTAAATCATTATTGTTTTGACTCTGATCACGCCTCCCAACTTGAATTGTTGCTTGTCCTCAAACAACGACATTTCAGCTGGTCAAAGGTCCGGTCTAGGTTAAACCATACAATCTCAAGGTCTTGTTAAGAATTAAATTAGGGCTTAGGTTTGGTACAATTGGCATGACAATAAAAATTTAGAACTTTAAAATATTCATGACCTCTCCCTTGAACAATTTATTCACCCCATGATTGACCTCATTATGCTTACCCTAGAAAAATTATCATCGAACAATTTATTTCACAAATATCCTTAAATTTGAGAGTATTAATTTCTCCTTTGATTATAAATGGATCCCTTCCAATCAATAGGAATTCTAATGATATAAATTTTGATTTTCCTTCCCAATTGATTGGAGCAAAGTATGACAACTAAGTGTGTTGGTCCTTGTGACTATTTTTTTTTGAAAAATTAAATATATACAACAATTAAAATTTGGGAGGTTTTCTCGAGCCTATTGGTAACCAGTCTTGCGTAGGCACCCGTACTCTTTTTATCCTCCATCTTTTATTCTATTTTTTTTTCTTTTTCTGATTTTTTTCTATTTTTTGGATTTTTCTCATTTCTGATTTTTTTTATTTTTCTATTTTTCTGAAAAATAAAATATTTTTGTGTCACAAGCACCATGATTACACACAATTCCAAGTATTCATTCATATAAGGAATTATTGCATAGTTTCGCTAGGGGTCTATCTATAATAAATGGGTATTTTAAAACACTATCAAGTTTAAAAGACTTTGCAAAAATAAATTACCCAACAATAAAAATTCTAGGGTTTGCGATTTTTGGTCAACACTCATGGTTAGCAATTAATTGTTCACTTTGAGATCACTAATTATTTTTTAAAAATTCTGAATTTTTGGTATCATGGCCGATTGTCTAAACCCTAGCCTAATTCAATTTTAAAACAATTCCTATTTGATTAACCTACTCCTAAGTAAAAGGAAAAATGCAAGGTAGCTAAAAAGCTCAATCTAATCATTCTAGGATTTTCGGTAAAGCCTCCAACCCTAGTCAAAAATTGAGTAAAACTACTAGCACCTAAGAATTTAAAATGCGAAAAATTTAAAGATACATGATCAATTTACTTTCCTACCCTCCGAATAAAATTGAGCATTGTCCCCAATGCTCGAGAGATAAAAATAAAGAAAGTAGTAAAGTAAAAAGACTGGGGAAAGATACAACTCACTGCACCTCAATCCTGAGGTGGTGGAGGTGGTGGTGGTCGCTGGATCTCCTCGTAGAATGACGGGTCGAAGAGTCCGTATGGTGGTGGCTGGTATGGCAATCCGGTGGCGAGAGCATGCTGGTAATACTGCTGTGCCATGTAGCGCGTCTGCTGAGTCTCGCGCCTGCCCTCGTCGACACTCCTCCGAACCTCTTCCATGCTCTATCGAATTTCACCAACCTCTTGGTGAAGTGTGAAGTTGTTCCGCTCCATTTGCCGGGTAGCCTCGTCCGTTGTCAAGGTTAGCGCATTGAGGTTCGAGTCCATCCAATTTACCATTTGGATGAACTGAACATAATCATCTGTAGGGGCATCAGATGGTGCCGCCCCTGAAGATCCAGCTCTAGTGGCCGATGTGCCTGCCCCCCTATATGCATCAAAAGGGGGCTCCTCCTCTTCTCTCTGTTGCCGATCGATGTTAGCCTGATTTTGCATTGCGTGTTGGCTCTCGATTACGTCGATGTAATCCTGAGGAGGTTCATAAGACATGCTCGCGTGGCGTGCCATTTTCCAGGAAGCTCTACTGCAGAGATTGAGATGTCGGAAGGGGAATTGGAAGATTCCCTTCGACGAATTGTAGAAGTAGGGACCTGGATAGTGACCGGTGACGAATTTCATGGCTTGGAGGCAGGACATGTCAATCTGTGTGAGTTTGCTAAGTCTGGTCTTCTGGTAACTGATTACGGGCCGTATTGGGGTAATACGGACCGTATTGGTCTGATAAAAACTGCGATTTTGACAGAACCTAATTTGTTTTTGTGATTTTTGTTGATTTATGAAATAAAACTGTAACGCTTCGAAATAATGGTATGATTAAAATTATACATAATTTAATTTAGAAAATAATAAATGTATTAAATTAGAGTTCAGAAATTTATAGAAATGAAATAAAAGCCCAATTCTAAGTTTAGCCCAAATTCCCCACCATATAATCTGTCCCTCTCCTCTATTTTGCCACAGACAATCATTCCCTCTTACTGTAAGTTGTTTTCTTTCTCTTTTCCTCTTTTTCTCTTTCTCTCCTTTTTCCCCCCCTTTCTCTCTTTGGCTGCCGCCGGCCACAAGGCCAATCACCACCAAACCGGCGGCCTCCTTCCTTGCCGCCGCCCTCCCTCTCTACCCCAACCGAACCCCATCCCTTCCTCTCTCTCTACCGCCTCTCTTGTCCCTTGGCTGCCGCTGACCCGAAGGAAAACCCTAGCCGCAACCCTCTGGCTTCTCCCCCCTCCTTTTCCCTTTGTTGGCCGACTCTCTTTCTCTTTTTCCCTTGGCCGGCCAAAACCCAAAACCCTAAAATTAGGTACGGCCCGTACCAGGCCGTGCGGCTAGGCCGTACCTACCTAGGTCAGACCAGGCCGTACCAACTAGGTCAGACCAGGCCGTACCTACTCAGTCGAAACCCTAACCCTAGCCGAAATCCATACATCCATTAACCCGAAACCGAAACTCATTAACCCATTTAAGGACTTTATTTAAAATGTTTAGATGACAATTGAATTAAATACGAATAGAATTAAGAACCTAATCAAGCGTTTATAAACTTAGGAGCAAACCGCGAGGTTCTAGGAGACGCCGAGAATACGCGAGATTCTGACACACGCGAAATCACTGAGAATACAGGTGCGGGTTCCTGGTCTTGTTTTACAAATAATATACAAATGCGTGGATTGAGGTAAGAAATCATTTTTCAAATCTGGTAGATAAACTGCATGTTGTGGATGTCGAACATTCGTTTGATTTTGTTTTAGAATTGCATGATAGGAGTTTTTGGTGCATAGAATTGAATTGACAGGAATTGTGAATGTGAATTGGGGATGGGGAAAGTAAATGATTTGTTTTTAAATTGGGGCCGTCCGTGTGAGGCGGCTCAGCATGTGTTTTGAAAATCAGGCTGTCCGTGTGTGACAGACCCCCAGAGTGTGAAATGAGAACAGAACAGAGCAGAACAGAACAGAACGGGTCGCCAAATTCGCGGCGGTTCGCCGGATGGGTCCCCGAAATGGCCCATCTAGAGTGTGATTGAACGGGTCGTCCTTGCGTGGCGATTCGCCGGATTTCTATGTACGGGCATGGATTTCCAGAGTGTGGAATTTCAAAACTTTAAATGTGATTGAATAGGAAAGGCTGGATCGTCCGTGCGTGGCGGTCCAGATTGTGAAAGTTTTTAAAGAAAGGAAGCGAGTTTGAGATTTAAAAATGGTTTTGGAATGATTGCATATCTGAATTGATAGGAAAATTGGGGGAAATTTTAAAATCTTTACTTTATTGTTATTTGGGATATCAAATGCATTGATTTGTAAAAACACCGGGCTGGAACTAAATCCCGCACTGAGAGATAGTTCGATCTCTCACCGTACCATCCTTTTATGTGAGTTCCAGGAAATGGAGAAGAAGACATGGAGGAAGGTCGCGAGTGAGGGATTAGCGGAAGTTCTTAAAGTAGCCACTATTTGCTTAAAATTCACATTTGTATGAACTATATATTGTGTAGACATGGCGGTAACTGTTTGACTAGCCATGTCTGACATATTTTTCCTTTTCTATTTGTTTGTGGACTCCTTTTTTGTTTAATATAGTGGCTTGTTGGTTGTATTATTGATAATGTATGTGATGTGCTTAACGCCTTGCGTTTAAATGCGCGGCGGGTTGTCCGGGGGTGTGACAAAAACCTAATTGCCTAAATTAATATAACAGAGATCGAATTAAAACAAATGCAAAAATGAATTTAAATTTTGAAATTAAAAGGGGTTTAGAAGAACTGATTGTTAGAGGAGTCTCGAGGATTCATCGGTTACGAGCCCGATACAGTCCGTATCGGGGTAGTGGTACAGAGAGATGGCTGCGGCGGCGCTCCAATAGAAAGTTGAGGCAATTTCGGTGATGGAGGTCGGCGGCAAAGAGGGGATTTGATTTCGGGCAACAATGGAGGAGGAAGAGAGAGAAGAGTTAGAGGGAAGAGAGTAGAAAGGGAGAAAGAGGAAGGGTTTAAGGAGTTAAGACGAGAGGGGTTAACGGTTATGAGACGTGATTCGCGCGGGATTTCAAATGTCTCTTCGTTAATGGGTTCGCATCTCCCGGATTAACCTTTATTACAGACCGTATCAGCTAATACGGTCCGTATCAAATCCGTTATGCTCAGACCCAATAACCGCTAAGTTTTAACTCCTTTGATTACGGGCTGTATCAGCCAATACGGGCCGTATTCACCACTTGTTTTCTGTCTTCTTGCTCTACTGCCCCCGTATCCACTAGTATGGTCCGTATCAGCCAATACAGGCCGTACTAGAGAGTATTTTTTTTTCATCTTCCAAGATGCCTTAATCAAGCCTTTCCTCCAATATGCTTACCTGATTATAGGAAAAATGTGGGTATGAGTTGTTTCTTTGTTTAAGTCCTAATTAAACTAAAAATAAAAATTTATAGGAAAATATAAAAATGGCCTTGGGTTGCCTCCCAAGAAGTGCTTGTTTAAAGTCGTTAGCTTGACTCAGTGTTTTGTTAGTTTCTTCCATATATCCTCCCGTCAATGCAAGAGGGTTGCTTGTCTGGTGGTTCACCTTCAGCGTCTTCTGTGGTCTCATCATCATTGCCCTCCTCAAAGAAATTGGTTGGTGTTTGAGGTCCGAGGTCAAATGCCAGACTTACACTGAGTACTGCTTCGACCCCGTCCAGTCTTTGAGAAATTGCATCGAGTTCTTCGCGTAGGTTTTTAATTAATGCAAGGGCTAAGAGAGAATAATTCTTGTTGTTTGTGATATTAGGACTCTTGTTCAGATCATCAGTTTGTGTTGTCACGGAGGTTGGATGGATCTGACCGTCATCTTGTACAATGAACAGTCTTTCCATTTCTGCTTCGCGTATCATTTCTTCGATGTCTTCAAATTCATCCATTCGCAATTCATCATTGCCAAATTCATCTGCCGTTTCTAAATTGTAGACAAGATTTATATCAGGTGGGGCTTTGGTCTCATTCATGTTGAAGATCATCTTGTTCTCGCCAATATTGAGTGAAATCTTTCCGTTCCTAACATCGATCATTGCCCCACATGTGGCGAGGAATGGCCTTCCAAGGATGATCCAAATCTGCTCATCTTCTTCCATATCAACTACCACAAAATCTGCTGGTATCCAGAATTTACCAACTTTGATTGGGATGTCAAGCCACATTCCTTCAGGATATCGAATTGATCGGTCAGCTAGTTGCAATGAGATCCATGTTGGTGATAGGTCTCCACATTCCAATTTGTCAAATACCATCTTAGGCATCAGACTCACGCTTGCTCCCAGATCACACAAAGCTCTCTTAAAATCGATTGTGCCAATGGTGCATGGTATCGAGAAGCTTCCCGGATCTTTTAACTTCATCGGTAATTTGCTTTGCACGAGCGCACTACACTCCAGATTGAGCGGAACTGTTGAGAATTTTTGGAGCCTACTTCGGTTTGAGAGAATCTCCTTCAGAAATTTAGCATACGAGGGTATGCTTGTAATTGCCTCAGTGAAGGGGATTGTGACTTGTAATTGCTTTAGTGTCTCCATGAATTTTGTGAATTGCTGCTCCATCTTGTGCTTGGCAGGCCTTGGAGGGAATGGCAGAGGTGGCTTGTAGGGTGGTGGTGAAATGTATTCAGGTTCGGGTTGTCGCTCATCTCCACTTATGGTGTCATTCTGCTCCTCGATAGGGTCTGTCTGCAGTTCAAATACGGGCGGCTCCGGTTGTTACGATTCGTATTCTTCGGAAAGCGATGGCTCTGCATGCATCTCATCGGAAATTTGATCGGGCATGGGAGGTCCCTGATAAGCTGTACCGCTCCTTAATGTTATGCTCTTGCAAGTCTCTCTTGGGTTTTCTTCCGGTTGGCCCGGAAATTTGCCTTTTCCGCGAGTAATACTCGAGAGTTCTTTTGCCATCTTAGAGACATTGTCTTCTAAGTCTTTGTTGCGGTTTGTTAAGGATTCGATTTTTTGTGCGATTCCGGCGTTAGCCTTGTCTTGCTTCTCTATGAATCTCTCCATTAAAGATGTGATGTCAGGTTGCTGTGGTGGATAGTTCTGTCTTGGTTGGTAATTCGGTTGGGGATTGTTGTATCTCGGTTGATAATTGGGTTGTGGTTGATAGTTCTGTTGAGGTGCAGCATGCCTTTGATTGTTTGCGTATGAGAGATTTGGATGGTTTTGGTTGTTCGGATGGTATATATTGTAAGCGGGCTGAGGTCGAAAGCTGTTATCAATTGCGTTTGCTTGCTCTATTTCTTCCTCAGTTACCGTCTGTAGGGCGCAGAAAGTTGCACAGCGGCTTGGAAGGTGTGTGCATGTGTTAAAAATGTCTCAGGGTTCAATGCTCTCAATTTTCAAGACATGGGGGAGAACATCGAACTTGAAACATCTATTTTTCTTTCTGCAATTCCTTCGGTTCACCCTCGACAGACCTACTGTTCATAATCAGCCTATCGAGAGAGTTTATTGATCGTGGGGACGTTTAACTCCCAGCGGGCGCAAGCCCCCGCTGTTAATTACATCAGATGACCCTTCCAAGCCATACTGAACACCTCGTCCATTCTGGGATTTGTGCCTATTTAAGTGAATTGAATAAAGGGGCTAAAAGGGGGGCTCATGTATAGATTCTGGTATTGATTTGGTTTTCTACGCATTTGGATACATGTGTGTGATAAAAATAATATTTATCTCATTTTTAAAATAGGAACTTGGATATTTGAGAAGTGTATGTACACTATTTATTTATATTTGATTTATAACATATTTGTTTATATTTTTATTAATTATTTGCATTCCATTAAAAGATCATTTAATTTTGAAGAAAGGGTATTTTGGTCATTTTAGGATTTGGCTGATGCTCGGGCATATTCAATTTTAATTTAGAAACATAGAGAATTTGATTTGGATTCATTTGGAGATGGTTTGAGTCAATTTAGACTTGAAATGAAGAAGTTATGGCCAAAAAGGGCTTATTTGTAAACACTTATGTTCTTCCAGGGGCCTATTTACAAAGCTGGAAAGGTGTGGATTTGTGATTTGGGTCTTAGACAAGGTTTTATGTGAAAATTGGGCCTTTAAGGGCTTATTTGAGAGAGTTTTGTGCTGTCAGGGACCTATTTGTAAATTTACAGGGGGCTTCGCTGCAAATACTTAAAAATCAGAGGGGCCTTTTATGAAGAGGGTATTGATTTATGATTTTATTTATTATCTGGACTTTGAGATGCGGATTTTTGGGTCTTTAGATTGGTGTATTGGGCTTTAAGATATGGGCTGGGCTTCAGGATTTGTGCTGGTTGTTTGATTTATATTTTAGACTTTGAGATCCGTGTTTCCATTCAAACTCCATTCTGGCGCCAGAATTAAAGGTCTCCAGTTGCTTTAAGATCCGTGCAGATGAGATATGTTTTGTTTGATTTCCACTTGTATTTAACATCTGAATCTTTAAAAATTCATATCTAATTGAAATAAAGTCAGAAAAATATGAAATTTGTGTCCATTTTGTGAATTTTTAAATTCTCTATCGGATCATGATGTTTGTTTTTTTGATTTGATTTTTTTAGTCATTCGATACTGCCCATTTACCAGCAGCAGCCCTTTTTTATTTAAATGCTGAATTTTCTGTTTTTGAACCTGAACTTTGGAAATTCATATAAAATCGAAATAAGATCATAAAAATGTAAAATTTGTGTCAATTTTGTGTGTTTTAATGTTCTCTATCTGATAGTGAAGTCCATTTTTTAGTTTGGTCACTGTATCAGTCCGGAAGGTTCTGTTTACCAAAGAAGGTCATTTTGGCACTTTTGAGTGCTTTTTCTTGTGTCATTGATGCATGCTTTGTGGTTTGATGTTGGTCCACTGTTCCAGAGGGCATTAGGGACTGGTTTAAAGTATTTACAACTGATTCCATGAATTAAACACTATTTTAATGAACTTTCATAGCCTTTTTGCTATATCTTTGGTACCAATAAACAAAAGGAAAAATGAAAGAAATCCAAAATTCCAAAATAATATTTCTTTAGATGTCAAAAATCAGCCAAAATGTGGTTTTATGCAGGGAAGCCCCTGATTTTGTTTAAAATCATGTTTTTGATGTTTGGAGGGACATGTCATTGAGATTTCCTTAAATTTAAATATGCAAAAATCATGAACAAGTATAACTTGTTATTTACTTGCATTTTAAACCTTCCATCTCTCACCATTCATATATTTGAGACATTTAATTTCTTTTAGCATATTTGCTTAAGAAAATCAAATATTCTTTCATACACAAATGGGTCCAAAATGGGCAAATCATTGAAATATCATAGGTTTAAAGCATAAGTGACATATCATAGCAAATACTAATGTCTTTTTATACTTTAGACCTCAATTCCTCACTATTTGCACATAGTTTTTAATTTTGCCAATATTCATGCGTATAAATGCACTAATTATTGACTAAATCAATCCCTTTGTGCAAATAGGCCCTTTGATCATTTAGGTTGAGAGAATAATAGGGGAGACCTCATGGCTCAACCCTACTACGTCTTGTGTTTAATTAATTTTTTTCTATTGTCACTTTATTATTCTTTTAACCTCCTCACAAAATAATTAATATAGTTTCCATATGAAGGGAGACCTCATGGCTCAACCCTCATACTTCTACTAAATTATTTTTAGAAGAAGTTAAAAGAATTAGAAAAAGAAAGAAGTATCAAAGATTAAAACTCTATCATTTTTATTTCATAAGCTCCAAGCAAAAGAGATGATAAAATATTAGCATGTGTACATATATTAATATTTATGTATATATATTTTTTTGGAAGTAAAGCAAAAAGGCGAGAGAAAAATCATATTTTTAATATTTTATTATTATTCTATGAAAGATGCAAGAAAATGAGGAAGAAATCATATTTAATATTTTTTTCGTTTTATCATTATTTCATAAAAGAAGCAATAAAAAGGAAGTAAAAATCTTTTTATTTGATCCTCAAGCTACATATTTCATTTTGTTCATCCTATGATGAACTAGAAACCATATAGCCTTCACATTTATCATTTTTGAAAGTTTAGAATGAAAAAGAGAATAAAAGATCGATGCTCAAGAAAATAAAGAAAAGAGAAGAGATTCACCAAAAAGAAACTTCTTTACTCCAATTAAAACTGAAATATATACATATCATTGCTCATCAAGAGCCTTACATCATATAGGTACTGATTACCTATTAAACTTGCTTAAGAAAGCTTCAAGCTTTGAGCTTTTAACCTAAATTTTGTATGAAAATGGGGTTTTCTAGATTGTTTCTTTCACAGGGCTCTCTGGAGAAGAAGAAGTCCTGGGAGAAAGGAAATAATTGGGAGTTTAGGCAGAGGAGAGGGGTAAAGGATGCTCAAAGATTTCAGATGAGCTTTGGGATTAAAACTTAACAATTTCCCAGAATTTAGAGTTTGAAACTCACTCAGGTGCGGGCTAGAGGAAGAAGAATGAGACCCGACAAGAGGGCCCCACCTGTCGGCCTCTCTAAACCATTCATTGTGCATTTCTAAATTCTTTGATTTATTTTGTTTAGACTTGGTGTTACATGAACCGTGTAGTGGTTTTAACATGGCGCACGAAGCACCGAGAGCGCGCATGGTGAAGGGGTCAAGGCGCTTGGGTTTAAACCCAGCGACCCTTAGCCGTGCTTTAAGTGGTCTTGGTGCTCGGTGAACCGAACCGCTGACATGATGGTATATGTGGTTCAATTCCCATGAGACATGTCTGCCTATCTCGAGGGTCCAGCGAAAATGTGGTTGAGCCAATGACATGCGGGCCCGAGTTGTCAGGGCTTTGCTAAATGACTCCAAATTGTACCTAAAGTACCTTGAAACAGGGATTTTCTGGGTGCCACCATGTTTTTGCACCCAGAACTTCATCCAGTATTTGTTTTATTTGTAGGAAATTGTTTCCTTTGTGATTCTGACTGTGTGACACATCAAAATTCATGGTTTCATGCGCAGAATGTCACCAAGAATTTTAATATGTTGCACTCAGTTCCTTTTAGGGATCCATGAGTGATTTTGGTATTTTCCCAATTAAAAGACAGCTACTGATTATGTCAGGCTTTAAGTAGCAACTTTTTAGGGTCAAACACCGTCACATTCATACATTCGGTCATCTCATGTGCTCCTCCACAATAGCCACATGCTGTTGCGGCATTGACTGCTGCTACCGTTCGCTGCTTGATTTGCTTGTTAAGTGCCATTTGCAAAGCATCGATCTTTGCGCTCAGCATGGATATATCATCTACTCGGTGCATGCCAGGTGTTGGAGTTGGCTTCTTTCGCTCAGGGATCCAGTAGTGTTGGTTGATTGCAATCTCTTCAATTAGGTTGTAAGGCTCGTCAGGTTCCTTGTTCATGATTGCTCCTCCTGCGGAAGCATCAATAGACAACCTATCGGTAGGGTTTAGACCATTATAAAAAGTTTGGACAATCAGCCATCTTTCTAGACCATGATGTGGACAACACCTTAACATATCCTTATATCTATCCCATGCCTCACACAATGTTTCACCATCCCTTTGTTCAAAATTAGTAATTGCATTTCTAAACCTCGAAGTTTTGGATGGTGGGAAATATTTTGCAATAAACACATTAAACAATTGGTCCCAAGTTTGAATGGAATTGGCCAGTAAGGAAAACAACCATGCTCTTGCTTTATCTTTTAATGAGAATTGAAATAGCCTTAGCCTGATTGCTTCATCGGTAACTCCGTTGATCTTTATCGTCTCGCATATCCCTAGGAAAATCAACAAATGAAGATGTTGATCTTCATGTGAAAATCCTCCAAATTGCTGTTGCGAAACCATATTTATGAGAGCAAGTTTGATCTCAAAATTACGGTTCGTAACAGTTGGCGGGTTTATGCTAGAATTAGGATCATTTGCGCGCGGTACGCAATAGTCACGTAGAAGTTTGGGTCTTGCTGCATCGTGAACTTCATTATCACCATTGTTTTGTCTTACATTGTTGATCAGTTCGTTCGGTGAGATATTCATGTTGATCAAATCTGAGTCTTCTTCGCTTTCAGAATTACTCGATGAAGAACTATGATTGGTTCTTATCGGTGATGTGGAAGCGAATTGTCCTCTCCTACTAGCAATCCTCTCGGATCTTCGTACGGATGATTCGGCCAGCGTGCAGTGTCCTAAAGAAAAGAAAATCTGAAAATTAAACTAAAAACTGAAAAATAAAAAGGAAATAAAAATAAAAACGAAATTGAAAATAAAAGAAAAATAAAAATGCAGAAAATAAAAAGAAATCTAGGCGTTTCTAATTAATTGGATTCAATGGTCAAAGCAAGGGCGTCTCGCGAGGCCTTGCACAATGAACCGTTATTCTCCGGCAACGGTGCCAAAAAGCTTGATCACTCAAAAGAGAGCAATGTTTCTTTTAATATTTATAAACTCGGAAATGCTATCGGTTCGGACTGCAAGCGCACAATCCTATCGAGTAGTATGTTCGAGGTCGATCCACAGGGAATATTGGTTCAATGCTTTGAGCGATCGAATCACAATCTTTCGAAAGGCTAGACGAAATATGAAAATTGAGAGATGTTGTTTTGATCAATGTAAATTAGGAAGCAATTAAAAGTAATTAAAATAAAGATAGAGATGAGGATTCCTAAGGTTTCGGCACACCATTGCCACTCAATCCGCCTTGACAATATATTCCTGTTGCGTCTGATTTCCTGTTGTTGTTTAATGAAAGACACCACATAGGTCACTGCGATTTATGTTACGCAAGAATGACAGATCTTTCACCGAGATTCTACATAGGACACTGTGATTTTTCTTATGCAAATGTCTGATCTCTCAAATACCCCAAATTACTGCACAGATCACTGCGATTTACTTTACGCAAGTGATGGAATTTGGTACGCGTTTTGTTGGCCTGAATTATGGTTTCCCCGCTAAAGTTTTCTTCACATAAACCTAATAGATCTCAACGAGGCTAATTCATACAACTAGTTTCTCTTACCATTAAAGTACTGTCACTACCCTAACGGACTCAAACTAGATCATTGAAGTTAGATGAAGAGATAGTAAATCACAAAAGCATTTTGTTTCAACAACAAGAAATCATAATCAACAGAAATATATATATCAAAACATCAAGAGTAACAAGGTTTACTGCCTAGCCCTAAGAAAAGGAACTTAGCCGCGGAACGGCATTGTTACAAGCACTCCTCTCTTCTCACTTTAATCAAATCTAACCCTAATTACCAAGATAAGTTATTCTTCTGCCCAGGGGCCTTATATAGGAGTGGAGGGACGTCTGGAGATTGAGTATGGGCTAAGAAACTGATCTGAAAACAGCTGTCGGCAGTTATTCCCCAAGAGACGCCTTCGGTTACGGACCGTATTGGGCAATAAAGTCCGTATTAGGACCTTGACGGTTAGGGTTTAATGCTCCCAGCACTATCTTCTGATCTGTGCTAGGCCTGGTCCGTATTAGGCAATACGGACCGTAACAGAGTGACCCGATTCTAGCTCCATTTGACCCGATTCTAGCTCCATTTGATCCGATTCTAGCTCCATTTGATCCGATTGACCCGATTCTAGCTCCATTTGGTGTAAAATAGTCCCAAAACCTGTTTTCTGCAATAAAATATAAAGAAGGGTGACAGTAGCCTTTTTCTCTAATTAATTAAACATAAGTGTGAGAAAATATGCAAAACCTAAGCCAAAACCTTACGTAAATCATCATTGTTTTGACTCTGATCAATCATCACCCTCCTTGGTGATGGCCTCCAGCTCAGTGCTCTCTTCTGGCTTCTCCTCATCAGCCACTGCGCACCTCATAACTCCAGTCTCCTTCTTGATCGGTTCATCAACTGATTCCTCAAAGAACCATGACTCGAAGTCGATCTCCTCATCCTCAGGCTCATCAGCCTCTTCGACGTCCTCTACGTGGGCCACCGACTGCTTCACAACAATCGCCACTGCGTCCCACTCTTCTTCACTTGGGACCTCCTCCGGTGCCTTCTCCTTCGTGGTCACCACGAAGCTTCCTTTATTCTTCCTGAACTGGCACTTTCTCGCATAGTGCCCTCGTCGTCCGCAATTGTAGCACTCCACTTTTCTACTCCGGTATTCACCACTTTCAACTCATTTGCCATTTTGGCCTCTAGGAGCTCCCCCTGAACACGAGCACCTCTTGCATTGTTCATGACAAACATTCTCCACCTCAGGTTGTCGTCGATACCTGTCTCTGCTCAACTCTCTACGTCAACCACTATACATGGCCTTCTCCTCTTCGTGCTTCACCGTCAAACCTGCGAGCTGCTTGGCAAGAGCTTCCTGACTGGCCAACAAATTCCCCAGTTCCAGTAGGGTTGGTTGCGTCGCCCATCCTTGAATTGCTGTGATGAAGGCGCTGTACTCCGGGCTTATGCCATTTAGGATTATCCGTCGCATTCTATCTTCGCCAATTTTCGCATTGGCGTCTAGCTGCTCAATCTCCCTACATAAATTCTTTACTTTAAGAAAGTACTCACTTACAGTCATGTCACCTTGGGAGATATTCATTAGCTCCCTCTCGAGCAGTTGCAGCCGACTTGTATTATTCCTTGAAAACAACGCAGCAAAGACATCCCATGACTCTTTTGGTGTCTCCACATCTTCAATGTGAGACAGTAGGCTCTTGTCTACCGTAGCCTTCAACACAAATAACGCTCGGCCCGCCTTCACCTTCCACTTCTTGTAAGCTCAGATCGAATTCGGTGGCGGTTCGATCTCATCACCACCCACGATCTCCCACAAATTCTGACCCTGCAAATATGACTTGATACAAGTACGCCAGTCTCTATAATTATAATTATTCAACTTCTCAATAAGACCACTCATGCCACTCGATTCTGACATTTCGACAGCACGACGGACTTGGGTTACACAAACCTCCTAGCCAACAGGACCTTCGACACAACAACAAACTCACTGGTTATACGAACCTTCTAGCAAACAGGACCTAACCCGCTCTGATACCACTTGTTGAATATTAAATTTATTTCTAACACTAAGAGATGAGTATTACAATATATATCTTCTACACAACTATCTCACACTCACTACTCACTCTAATTTCTCACACCTACACGTCTACTACTCAATATTTCCTACACCTCCAAACTACTATGACTCTTAGCTAGAAGAGGAATTGTTTGATTTGCTTGACACAAAATGAAGACTAAGGGTCCCTATTTATACTAGCTAATGGAATACTCTAGATTCTACAAATTAATTCTAGTTGGTTTGGTATTTTCTAGATTACTCTCTATTATACATATTTCTAGATTAATCTTGATTGTGCCGAATTGGGCTTGGGCCTTCTAGATGGTCCTGACTTCAACACCAAATGATGTAAAAATTGATGACATCCAAGGTATATTAAAAGTTTAAGATATAACCAAGTTTTTTGAGTGATGAAAAGCGCTAAAAACAAAGACATCGTCCTATTTGTAATTTTAAAGAAAATGTATCTCAACAATTTTATATGTGGTCTTATATCCCAAATATTTTCAGCCCAAAAGCGCACTTCGGATCCTAAAGGCCTTCTTTACTATTGGCTTTATCTTTCGACACATATCAAATTATGATAGACAATACAAATTGTAGCGACACAGTATCCTCTATCCATTTTTAAACGGAAAAAAACAAAGAAGAAAAAAAAAAAGTAGGCAAAAGACCTATATATGCATCATTTTCTAAAAGGAATCAAATTAATTACTCTTCCTTCTAAATAGCAAAAATATATTTTTTCTATTGTAACTGTTCAAATTTAGAGATAAAATATGTTATTTTCTCCTCTTCAAAATTTGAACCGTTAAAAATATTTATAAAGTTAGATAAAAAAAACTTATTCTTGCTTTTCTTGAAAAATAGCAGCAAATTATCATCCTTCCAAAAGCTTACTACACTTCCCAAATCCCAATACAGTTTTGGTTAGTAAATCTCTATTTCTACGAGTTCTAACCATTTTTTTTTAAAAAAAAAAAGGCAAAAATGCCTGTTTCATTGACTGAAACATTTAATTACAACAGTTTTATAAAAGAGAAAAAAAAATACAAGATACTCTCTCAATACTAGATATCTCTATTTCGCCTTACTCTATGCCAACAACACAAAATCCTACCCATTCATTAAAGAATTTGACTAAACTAAGTATATCATTTCTAACTCACATCTAGCCACAGTATACAGTATACAGTAATATATTTTACCTTCTCAACAAAGAAGTAACACTCAGAAAATAGCTAACCCATAATATTTGGTACCAATGTTACCTCTCATCTCTTCTCTCTCAGGGCCCTTTGTTGCTACCCGTTTGAATTGGACATTTTTTTTCTCTCTATTAAGAGTCACTTTGTTCAGCTCTATGGAGCCAGATTTGGTCTTCTTTTTAGTTCGAGCAATCTGACTTATCCAAGAATCTTGCTCCACTAGAGTTACTGGTACAAAAATCTCTTGTATTTGTGGTGTGATGATCTTAGCTGAGTTGGTAACAACAGCTTCATGTAGATTCCCTGTCACTGGAGTTACTGGTACAGGCTCACATGTAGTAGATTTCTCTACATCAGCTTCACACGTCCCCCATGCAGCAGTGATACCTGCCATGACTTTCATCAACGCCAACTCTTGATTGAATCTATGACCGATACCTCACAGTAAACGGGTATGGACTTCTTGACTGACTCGGGTCCGATGGTAGAGGGTATGAGTAGTTGTGGTTTTGTTGTCAGATCGTCGGTCAGAGATGGCTTCACTGTCAGATTGTCAGTCGAAGGCTTCACAGCAATCACCGCACGACATCGTGACGATCGATGACCTATTCGATCACAAGCATAGCACAAGACAGCATTGTGACAATCCGACGCGCGATGACCGCAATTGCCACATCTGAAACAAAGGAATAGTCTCCTAAGGGACTCTATTTTGGACCGCACAAGCTCAATTCGATCGAATCTACACTGTTGTCCTCCTTGAGAATCAGATTGCCACAAGAAAGATCGTCCAGTCACCTTGTATGATTGTTGATAGGGCTGCTGGATCTTTTCCACGATCGTTGCCACAGCGTGAGAGAAAGCCCAGAGAGATGGTTCAAGCTCCGCCAAAGGCCCAAATCGATTAGACGCCATTAGTGAACTAGCTACAGTATCGCTTTTGTCTTCAAGAGTTATTCGAAAGACTCCATTAATGGAGAATGGAGATCAATCGCTGATTCACTGGTGTTTTTTTGGGGATTTTTGTTGGAATTTTTGATCGGTTTTCAGATCGCCTCGAGATCACCCCTATTGGGCTCCTAAGCGGTCCTAATATTTCAGTTTTAATTTGCTTTCCTACGAGTTCTAACCCTCATCTGAACATTTTTAGATCAGAGCTATCCGATTAGAATTTGAGTTATCCAGCCTGATGTGAAATGCACAGAGTTCTTTTAATATTCATACTAAAGTAGATCTGACGGTTCAAATCTAAACTCAAAATTTGTGAAATGCAAACATAATACTTGTTGTTTGATGCTTCATAAAGATTTGGTTCACTTCAGGAGCGGAGTCAAACATTTAAACTATGAGGATCAAATCTAAATGGAGGTTAATTATATAAATTTTCTATACTGAAAATAGAGATTTGATATTTTATTCTAAATTATATAAAAAATACAAAAAAATTGGAAAAACAGAAGATCAATTGATACGCATTTACAATTAATGCCTCCGCCTGTGGTGCAGCTTGATTTAGTTTGTCTCAAGGTCCAATTAAAGAACAAAATTGCAAAAAGATAATATGTTTATATTATTTTCTTTACTATAGTTTTATTTGTACTTAATATTTTTTTCACAAGTTTTATATCTATGTAATTATCAATTATAAGCTCACGTGATGTTTTCAGATAAATAATAATTTAATAAATTTTAGCAATATTACTAAAGTTGTAATTATTTTTTTTCAAATGAGATACGGATACTCTAAAACCTGACACGCACCCACGCAAAGGGTAGTTTTCTCTCGGTTTGTCCGTGAAGACTGAAGAGGGCAGGAACGAACCCCAACCCCTGCCCTCGCGTGGGAGAGCGATTGTCTTTACAGCTTGCACTGAATTAATTCACTAGGCAGCGGTGGCACAAACAGGATTTCTGTATGTTCTCGCTGCTTCTCGAATACATAAAAGGTTATGATTTCTAGGTTTGCCGATACCCACTTTATAAAGTGCTGTGATTATAATTATGTTTCCTAAAAATAGAATCAGTGCGATTGGCGAATTGATTTGATAAAGACACCATATCATATCGTCATCAGTTATGCATATATTCTCAACATTATTTTTTATTTTTTATTTTTTACTTTTTACTTTTTTTCAGCGCGATGTTCGATGTGCAGTATAAATGCATAATGCCGACATTTTTATTAATATTCAAAAAAACAAAATATCAAATGTGCCTCAATTCTAATTTTTTATTAAAACTATCCGGACCGCCCCACAGTTGGGCATGCGCAGTTCACTATTCAAATCAAACCGCCCGCCCCCAGTGGGGCGGTCCGCTGCCTACACCAAACCACCCCATATGGAGGCGGTCTGCTATAAAACCTGTATAAAAGTCACTTTTATCTGTCCTGCCCACTCACAAATTCATTCTAACTTAGTTGAAAGAGAAAGAGGAAGAAGAGGAAGAAGAGAGGTGATTTTGTGGCGATTTCAGGTAACAGTAGAGGTAGATTTAATTTTTTAATTTATATTTTTTTACATCAAATTTTTTTAATAATTTTTTAAATCGTTTTTTTATATTAATTTTTAAACAGTAGCTCTCAAAGAAGAAATGTTAGTTGCTGGGCGGAAATCTTGTCCGGGGTGTGGAGGGAGCACAGTACACGAAAGAGGCAGCCTATGGCTTCAAGGTGAATGAAAATATCTCATTTGTGGAACTTAAGCGAATGGTGTACGAAAAGACTGGTGTAAACCCTAACCGGTATGACGTAGACTTAGTTAATCGAATTAACACAATACGGGGGGTAAACCTTACTATACCAGGTATCCAATAACAGATGAGAGGTTATGGAAGGGTATTTATAATATTTTTGAGTCACAGGGTACCCGGTAATGGACTTATATTCCAGGAGAGTTCCGCGTCAATCCGGGGTTAGAACTTCTATGGAAAATACAGGTTATGACAACCCGGGGCCCTGTCACTCGAGTTATGATAACTCGGGTTTTGACAACCCGGGGCCCCGCCACTCGAGTTATGAACCGTCGGGTTATGACAACTCGGGCCCTGCCACCCGAGTTATGAACCATACGTACCACCCGTTTATGACAATTATGTACCTGATTATACCACTGATTGTAACATGGACGATTATACCACCGAGCTACCACCACCACCACCTCCTCCTGAAACCGTAATCCAAGCCAGATATCCATATGTACTACCATCAATACATATATTGTCACCCGTTGTTATCCGGAGTGATATTGACCTTGATGGTGAAGGGATCGATGTCATACCAGAAAAGAAAATGGACACGGGTGATGATTGGGACGGGAATTGGGATTTTGATCACTTATCATATGGTGATGGAGAATATTTACCTAGGAAAGACAAATTTTCGATTAGAGGTCGGACATATAGACATTCGTGCCCCCACATTCAATGATACCACTGGTTTTGAAGAAGCAGACATAAGTTGGTTTGGGAAGCGTGTTGTTTGTTCGGACGTCGTCGCTGATTACCAAGTTACTTGAGATGAGATGCATGTTGTGAACTATTTTATTTAGATATATGTTGTGAATTATTTTAATTAGTAGTTTGTGAACTATTTAATTTAGAGTTTGTGAAATTATTTTATATGCTTAAGTTTTGTTATTTTCATAACTTAATTACATATACACAAATTGACAACATAAAATATAAACAAACACAAAATTGATGAAATAAAGATTGTATAGAATAAAATCTACAACATAAATTCTTAATAAGTAGTACTAATTACAACGAGCCTAGAAAGTACATGGAACAAAGTCATCATCGGATTTTGTCGGATCTGGATCAGTCATAGCAGACGAAGTGGTAGCCTTACTAGTATAAGTACACGGAACAAACTCATTGTCCGATGTTAGAGGCTCTGGATCAACCTTCTTTTTTATCAAACCAAAACCGTATGGGTTTTCCACAAAGTCATCGTCTGAAATTTCATACTTAATAGGCCGTCTAAAAAATTCCTCCATCATACATACTTGACAGTTATTTTTATCACGGCATACTTGAGAGTTGTTCTTTTTTCCCTCATTTTTACCTCGATTGCTCTCTTTCTCTCTACCTCGGTTGCTCTCTTTATCTCTACCTCGATTGTTACTGTCCATCATTCTCGTCCAAAAAAATAAATTAAAAAAATAAATTAAAAAGACAAATTAAACTAATAAATTAAAAAAAATTGTGAAGATCTACCTCTATTGTTATCTGAAATCGCCACAAAATCGCCTCTCTCTTTCTCTTCTTCCTCTTTCTCTTTCAGCTAAGTTAAAATGAATTGTGAGTGGGCAGGAGAGAGAAAAGTGACTTGAGCAATTTGCATTAATAAAAATATTTGGATTACATACTAGAAGAAAATAGCAATAAGGTAAAAAGAAGGTAAAAGACTAAGTAACTACCGAAACGAAAGAAAAAGTACTGAAACAGAGAAACAAAGAAACATACTGTGTTTGCTGGTAAAAAATGTGATCTTAGAAAGCAACACATTGCAAGCCGATTTCTTCACATGGCTCAAACTGGTTATGTTTCCGTATGGAAGAGGTTGTGGTCTAGACCTCACGGTGTATAAAATCAGTTCGTTTGAAAAACTGAGATGTGCGGTCGTTTGAGAGAATGATTGCTGAGATTGAGATCTCCACTGTGATGCCCCCATTAACTAGAAATTATACTTCCCGTTCTTCTATATTAAAAAATCAATATGTTAAAAATCAGTTCAGAACTACCTGAAAATAGAAAGCCAGCTTAAAACTGATATTAGAAAAGGAAAACAGAAAGCTAGCTTATTATCTTAAAATTTTAAGTTGAACAGCAAGTGTTACCCGTGTTGGTCCCTAACGGCACCCAGAGGGGATAAATATGGGGCCTTTTAAATTTGAATACTTTAGTAATTTAATATTTACCACTAATGAATTTAACTAACATGTGCGTGAATTATTCTTGGCGGAAACGAGAATAAACATTAAAATAAGCAAGTGTACGTAAAGTAAATAGAAGAGTTAAGAGACACTTGACACGAGAGTTGTTTACGGAGTTCGGCACTAATGCCTACATCTCCGAGGCTTCGCGACCTTCTTGATGGCTCCCCTTTCTTTACCCAATGAGAAAGGAGTATAAGGTGGAACCGGTGAGCCCTTACAAACTCTGAAAAGTCACACGGCCCGAGCACGGAATTGGCTCACGAGCACTAAAGGCTCCAGTGTTTGAAACAAACAATAGATCTCACAAAAATCACTCTAATTCTTACACAAGATTGAGTTTGGTGGAGTACGCTTGAGATTATTGTATAGATATTGAAGTTTTGTGCACAAGCAACAATGGAGAATTCTAGATTTGAAAAGAATACGAAATATTGCAATTGGGGGCGGCTAGATTGTTAATCCAAACCTAGATTTTGCTTCTATTTATAGAGAGAGAAAAAATAAGATATATGACATCAACCGTTGCAACGAAAGATTAAGCGCTGTAACGGTTAGCCCCAGTTAACGGGTTTGGCTGCGCTGGAAAATCCTAACGCTTATAAACGTTACAACGGTTGCTACAGCAGAACTCTCTGGAAGTTTTGGGGTCCGGAATTGATTTATTTCGTTGCAACGTTTCTTTGAGCATTGTAACAAAATAAATCGATTACACTGTGGATTCGGCATATGAATTATTCCATTGTAACATTATATTAATCGTTTTAACGGTTTATGCAAATTTCCTCAATCTCAAGTTTACTTTACCAATTTTACAGATTTCTTATTAATCCTATTCTTGAGTTGATGCTTCTCAGTCCAGTGCTTGGTTCTTCATGACTCATCCTTGATAAGTATAACATTTTATCTCGTCATGAACCTGCATATTATCTCAAGACAAAAAAACTGTGAAATTCAACAAATATATGTTTTGCAAATCTAATCAAACAGACAAGTAGATTATTACGTAATCGAACAATATCCCCATTTTGACGATTTGCAAAACATATATCTCAAGTGAGTGCATAAATTGGATATTCCAACAAATTTGAATTTTTAATTTCCCGTGTGTTTAGGGAATACCAATTTTAACGAACTTGTAATATCTCTCTTTTTTTTTGAAAATTGTCAAAAGGGAGGAATTATCACAATTAATTCAACAAAATATGAGAGGGCTCCCCCTCAATTCATGCACTCCCCCTTAATTTTACAAAATTGTAAATTAAGGCATAATTAAAAGAATATAGCAATGAAAGTATACAGATATGCACCACTCAAGAATATAGAAGTTTAATATTGTGCAATATGCGTGTAATAGGGTCATATACTCAATTTTAATTGAAATTTGATCAAGATAATTTTCATTTGATAATTGAAGTTATTTGTTCATTTTAACAATATATAATTGATCGCACAATAAAAATATGGTAATTAAGGAATTCGATAATAACTATGGGACGCATGATGTAACCAAGATGTTTGAAATTAAGTAGTCATCTTAGGAAAAAATAAATATCATTTATATTAGAACCTAAGATACATCATGCAAAATCATAAAAAGAAATGTAAACGAACGATCTAGAGAGCAAAACTAAATTGCATAGCAATCAAAATGAAAGCCTAGTAAATTATTTTTTCTTGGCCTTCGGTTCGTTTTCAACTTCTTCAAGTGGCTTGGTAGTCACGTCCTTACTCGAGTCATCACTAGACTCCCTCTTCCTCTTCTTGCTTTTCTCGATGAAGTACTTGCAATCCGCACAAATCCAAGAGTGGTATATTGGGTCCCTATCATCGTTCGATGGATTGATGAGAACACACGTGGGATGAAACGCCTCGGTACATTCATTACAAAAGAACATTTTGTTGCAATGGCATCCTTCTTGCAAGCACGGTAATTCACGTACTCAATGGGACAATCGGCTTCGGACTCAGAGTCGGTGTAAGAGTGTAATGACCCGTCACGTCGACTTTTTTAGTCATTATCATAAATCGTCATGAGAGAACGTACTGACTATTATAAGTATATACGTAACACTTCATCATGACAAGGTACATTTCATAGCTTATTTAAAATACAATAATTTTTATACAAATTAATACTAGAAAGTTTAAACACTTTGTAAAAGAAGAGTCCAAACAGAAACTGATCTAATATACACACATCTTGAGTTTGGATCGCACGCGCAATTATCCATATAGAAAATGTCGTAAGAAATCTTGTAGAAAAATACAAAAATTTCTGAAATGAATGTCTCTTTACCTGGCCACAACAATTAGGAAATAAATACTAATCAAATCGTTAATTAAAACCTAAATTTGAGCTACCCTTTTAATAACCTTCTAAATTTAACTTCAGCTGAATTTTTCAGACGGACAGCTGTTATCAATTCTCATTTTAAAACCCGCATATATAAGTCCGCATGAAAATCCGCATATGCGGCCGCATACCGTATATGCGGTATGCGGTGGCCTTCCGCATACCGCATAGAAACCGCATTTTACAACCTTGACCTGCACGCATGCATGGTCGGGCCTTAGCTTACCAAAGTGTACACTATTGGCTCCTGGATGTACAACACCCTTAGCAACGGTCAGAGGAACACTATCAGGCCACAGGACGAGGTCGCATGCTCTGGGGTCCTGCAATTATCAGAAAGTTGTTTATTTTGATGGTGCGATATTGTCTAACAAGGTTACAAACAGGTTTTAATTACCTTTATATTATGAACAAGTATTGATTACCTTGAGATTATTCAAATCGTCTAAGGCCCACGTGCCGGATGCTTGACTACTTCGCCGAATCCCGGCGAAATGGGAGGTGGTTGCTCGGATGGCTGCGTAGTTGATGATCTAATTTGTGTCAACATTGCTTCCATCTCAGCAAACCTTGCGTCGTACTCTTTGCTCACCTCCGCGCGTATCTGCGCAACTATCTCGTCTTTGTTTACCTTGGCACGAGATTTTCTTCGAGGTTTTTGTCCCTCCACTCGGAACACCTCCTTCCAGCCCCTGTAGCCCCCTACACCCCTTACTCGACCCAGGTGTTATGGATTCTCGAGCGCTGCAGACAAGGAATCATTTTGTCGTTCGACACTCCGGGCACCCGAGTTGACCTCCTCCTCCACTTCCAACTGTTCAAGTAGAAGAATTAGTTAAAGCAAAAGAACAATTGATGTACTTTCGGAGTTATAATTTTCGGATGAATGTCACAAAGTAAGTATAAAGGACTCTTACCATTCTTTGCGCCACCGGTTGCAAATCCTTTGGGAGTACTATCCTCCCGTCAGCGGTTACCTCGGCTCTACCCATGACCCAATCTTTGCCCCTAGGATTTTGGATCCTAACCACGGGTGAGTCAGAATCCTTGTTTTGCTCCAGGACTTTCCTCCATTCTGTCGACTTACCCTCGTAACCAGCTGACCCTAGATGGTGTGGATACTTGTTAAAGGCAACGGTCCTCCTGCCTTTATTACTTTTTGCCTTCACAGAAACAAGACAATAACGATCAGTTAGTTTTAGAAAGATAAGTACATATCGAGAAAGAATAAGCACAAAAGAGGCACAAGTTAGATACCTGGAACTCTTTGGTAGACTTCAAAGCTTGAAACGCATCCCAGTCCTCTTGTTTTAGCCATTTGTAGTAGCCGACCGGAGTTCTCCCTTTCTCCATGAACTCCGTCTTCAACGTGCTCTTAAATTGCTTCCAACCATTGTTCATAATCTTCAAAGTCTTATCCTTTGGAACATCATTCTCGATGTTCCACTGAGCCTGATTAACACCAAAATTTAGTGTATTTAAGTATAGATCATACATAAGTGAAAATAAAGCAAAGAGTTGTTAGGCACTTTACCTTCACCATGTTCCACCACTCGTCCTTCACCGCATCCTCAAAATGATCCCATCTCTCAACAAGGATACTCGTTTTTTGCCTCACCAAACTCGTACACCAATTTGAGTATTTCTGCCGTTTTTCTCCCTGCGCACGCCCGTCTTCTGTGAACCAGATTTCTTGATGGGTCTGCTCGGACATGCTCGTGCACATTGTCGGCCCTCTTCTCCTTCTTTCTGATGAGGCAGTAGCTTGCTGCTCCTCTTCTGCCATCATATCGACGTACTCATCCTCATCCGACATGGTTCTGCATGAAATTAAAGATCAAATCATAAGTGACCAATAATTGATATTCTTGTACAAAAATTGATATTCTTGTACCAATAATTGAAATTAAAGATCAAATCATAAGTGACCAAATCATGAAATTAAAGATCAAATCATAAAATTGATATTTTGTACAAAAATCCTAAATTGATATTCTTGTACAAAATATCATAAGTGACCAATAATGAAATCCTAAATTGATATTCTTGTACAAATATGCTAAAATGACCTCTTGCTAAAATCACCTCTTGCTAAAATGAACATAAAATAAAATTGACAAATCTAAACCTCTTGCTAAAATCACCTCTTGCTAAAATACCCTAAATTAATCAATTTTTGGCAAAATACCCTAAATCATATAACCTAGATTAATCAATTAACCTAGATTAATCAATTTTTGGCACAATTTTTGACATATAACCTAGATTAATCAATTAACCTAAAATACCCTAAAATACCCTATATCATATAACCTAGATTAATCAATTTTTGGCACAATTTTTGACACAATTAATGAATGAATTGATATTCTTGTACAAGTAATTCTCACACAATTAATGAATGAATGAATTGATATTCTTGTAAACAAATCACTGCAACCATCATAATAATATACAAATTAACAAGTACCATAATGTATTCAATACTAACTCGGTATAGCACCATAAAGATATCCGGTAACAAAATTAGCCAACCATGGCTAACGGGTTCAAACCCAATAAGAAAAATAAAGTAAAAAGAATATGACTTTCAGTCAATCAACAAGAGCTCAACTCAGTTTAAAGCACCAGAACCGTACCCCTATTGCAAAATAACGAGAGAGAGAGAGACGCTAACCACGGGTGAGAGAGACCGCAGGTTAGAGAGAGGAGACCACGGGTGAGAGAGACCGAGGTGGTGAGGCGGTGAGGCGGCGAGGCGGTGAGGCGGTGAAGAGCTCGGAGAAGGCTTTCGAAATTCTCTGTGAGGGTTTTTGGAACTGAACCGCTTAATTCTCTGTGAGGGTTTTCGGACTTATGAAAATTTTGGCAGAGAAGGATTTCGAAATAATAGTGTTTTCCTCATTATACACAGACTTTTAACTTAAAAGACCGTGTACAAAGAGCTTTCTACACGGACATAACTCTAAAGTCCGTGTGCAAATATCCTTTCTACACGGACATCTAGCTAATAGTCCGTGTAGCTCTCTTCCATTTCTACACGGACTATTAGCTAAATGTCCGTGTATAAATAGGTCCGACAAGCGGGTCCCAGGTTCAGTAAAATTTCAGGAGGTGAATATTTATAAAGTAATAATAAATTAAGTAAAATTTCAGATTTCTAATATTTAAAAACTTATACCGATATTTGTACCAAGCAACTAATATTAAAATCTAATAATGAAATTTTATTTATTTTATTTTATTATTAAATGTTTTAACTAATATTTTCAAAAACTAATACTAATATTTGATAATATTATAAGCATTAAACATAATCCTTCATTGTTGCAATATTTGATCATATTTGATAATCCTTCATTAAACATAATCCTTCATTGTTTCAAAAACTAATACTAATATTTGATAATACTAATACTACATTATGCTTTTTTCCTTATTTCCCTCTTTTTTTCCTTTTTTATTTGATATATTACAAGCTAAGGTTGCAATATTAAAAGCTACATGGTCTTAAACAAAATAAATATTATACATTATGCTTTTTTTTTCCTTTTTCTCCTTTTTTCCACTATTTGAACAGTACCCTCGGCCCATAATCCTTCATTGTGGTCGGACCGCATGTAGTCAGCTTCGTCTACCCCTTCAAGTGTTGCTACCTCAGTTTGCACATCGGTACAAAATGGAGGTACTTCGTCGAACTGGTCGTACTCTTCTTCATCGACGACATTTTCTACCCCGACAATCCTTCTTTTTCCGGATAGGACGACGCTCAACCTAGCATCACTCGGGTCAGTGGCATAAAAGACTTGGGTGGCTTGCTTGGCGAGTATAAACAGATTATCAACATGCCCAACCCTGTTTAAATCAACGAGTGTGAACCCGTCGTTGTCAACTTTAACACCTCGGTCTTCGACCCATTGACACCGAAACACGGGAATGCTCAGGCTAGGACTGTAAATGAGCTCCCCAATTTCTTGAATAACGCCATAATATGACTTTGATGCTATTACAGCCCGGCCATCTCCGGATCTACTGAATTCTTGAGAGGTCGCCACCAACGTCACCCCACTGTTTTGCATCGTGCTCTTATCACTCTGGGATTTAGTGTAAAATGTATATCCATTAATCTCGTATCCTTGGAATTTTCTAACAACAATTTGGGGTCCTTCGCCAAGCAGTTTAACAATTTCAGGTACGGGGTGTGACTGCACTCTTTCTTTCAGCCATCCTATAAAAGAACGATTATGCTCGTTAGTAAGTCACTTCTGACTCCTCGTGTAGTTTTGTTGTTGAAGGATTGTCATGTGCTCATCTATATAGGGAGCAACATCTGTCATGTGTTGTAGTACAATAAAATGTGTCTTTTGTAGTTCATTTAGATCAGCAACTACGGCTCTCAACCCAATTGTCCCGACTCCTTGGAGCCTTCCCTCGTATCGAGATTTTGGAACGCCAATAGGATCCACACCGGTCAAGTAGTTGGTGCAAAAATCAATCACCTCCTCCGTAGAATATCCTTCTATAATGCTGCCTTCGGGTCGATGTCGGTTCCTTACGTATTTTTTCAAGATGCCCATGTATCTCTCGAATGGATACATATACCGAAGAAACACGGGACCACAAATCTTAATTTCTCTCACAAGATGAACAACAAGGTGAACCATGACATCGAAAAAAGATGGCGGAAAATACATCTCAAGTTGGCAAAGAGTCACGACGACCTCCTTTTGCAAAGAGTCCAATTTTAGAGGGTCTATCACTTTGGAATTTATTGCATTGAAGAAAGAACAAAGCTTCGTAATGGTTTGACGAACATGCTTTGGTAAAATTCCCCGAATTGCAACGGGAATTATGTGTGTCAATAAAACATGACAGTCGTGAGATTTCAGACCGACCAGTTTCAAATCCTTCATCGACACCAACTTCTTAATATTCGAAGAATATCCTGATGGGACTTTTATACCATTGAGGCATTCACAAAAGCTTGTTTTCTCTTTCTTTGACATTGTGCACAGTGCGGGGGTAGGTATGTGCGCTTCCCTTTCTCCTGCGGTGCGAGCTCGTGTCGTATTCCCATCTCTACCATGTCTTTTCTCACTTTAATACCATCCTTAGTCTTCCCCGGAATATTCAATAATAAACCAATTAAACTGTCACAGACATTTTTTTCGACATGCATGACATCTAGGCAATGCCTCACTTCTAAATATTTTCAGTACGGTAGCTCCCAAAATATGGACCTCTTTTTCCAAATATTCTTCTGTAGTGCTTTGGCGCATTTTCCAAAAACAACATCAATGTTTTTTACCCGTTTGAAGACACTCTCCCCGTCTAATGGATGACGAGCCACTCCAAGCTCAATTTTCTCGTTGAATGCCATCTTCTTCTTACGATATGGGTGATTATTAGGAAGAAACCTACGATGCCCCATGAATACATTCTTTTGACAATTTTTCAACCTCAGCACCTGCGTGTCATCTTCACAGATCGGGCACGCTTTTGCTCCTTTACAAGTGTAACCCGACAAATTCCCATACGCGGGGAAATCATTTACGGTGCAAAACACCATGGCCCGCAAGTTAAAGGTCTCTTTCATATACGCATCCCACACCGGGACGCCATCACGCCACAATTTTTGGAGGTCCTCGATTAATGGTGCGAGATATACATCTAAGTCATTTCTGGGTTGTCTGGGTCCTTGGATTAGTAATGACATCATTATATATCTGCGTTTCATGCACAACCAAGGAGGAAGATTGTAGATGCATAAAAGAACTGGCCAAGTACTGTGCCGACTGCTCATACTTCCAAACGGACTCATTCCATCTGACTCACCACAATCCTAAGGTTCCTCGTTTCAGAACCAAATTCTTTGAAATGTCTGTCAATGTTTCTCCATTGACGAGAATCAGCCGGGTGCCTTAGTTTACCGTCATTTTTGGGCTCTTCTTCGTGCCAGCGCAATAATTTTGCATCTTTGGGATTCGCAAACAACCGTTTGAATCTCGGTATTATCGGCAAATACCACAACACCTTAGCCGGAGGTCGGCCATTTGTGTCCTCGTTACAATCATCAGTGTCCTGGTCCTTACGACGTTTATATCGTGAAACACCGCATTTAGGACAGACATGCATGGCCTCGTACTCGTTACGATACAATACACAGTCATTCGGACATGCATGTATTCTTTCGATCTTCAACCCCATTGGACATATCAACTTCTTTGCCTGATATATTGTACCGGGTAACTCGTTGTTACCTGGGAGCATTTCTCCTAAAAGCTGTAATAAGGACGTGAAACTCTTATCGCTCCAACCATTGTCTGCTTTTAAGTTTAATAATTTCAACACAGCTGACAGTTTTGTAAAATTGGTACACCCGGGATACAACGGCTTCTTGGATTCATTAGACAAATTTTGAAATTTATCATAATTTTTATCACTAATTTCATCTTCCACATCACGTAACATATCCTCCAAATTTTCAGTAAACTCGTGTTCTACATTTTCATCAAAATTCCTCTCCATCTCATCATCGTCATTTTCGGGTTCGACGTTATCAGAATATTCGGCACTCTCATAATCCTCGTTCCAATCAAGTTCAAAATTATCAGAAATTCCAACATTCTCATCATTCAATTCACGATTACAATCTTTATTGGCACTACTACTTTCCCCAAATTTCTCACCATGCATGAACCAACATGTATATCTCTTCTTAAATCCCCGACAAATCAAATGAGCTCTAATTTCTTCGATGTCCAAAAATCTTAATAAATTTTTACAATCTTTACAAGGACATAAAATGTCTTCTTTTTTTTTCTTCACTCTATAACTCTCAGCAAATTTTATAAACTCATCAACGCGAACCAAATATTCTTCACTGTCACGTCGCATTTCATACATCCAGCTTCGATCCATCTGTAAATTAAATTAAAAAAATGATTTGATCAATTAATCATGCATGGTCAACATTCTCCTTCGTGTACAAAATTTTGGGCTTACAAAGGGCCGGTTTACAATCCTAACCCACTCTTTGAATATTATGTCTCATATGTGAACACATATTAGCGAGATTTAATTAGTATTTGAGAAAAATTCGGCAGCATTTCCCCTTAACTCCCCAAGTATGCGTACGAACCACATACTCGTAGGAGCAATAAGGGAAAATACTGTCGAACTTTCCTCAAATACTAATTAAATCCCGCTAATATGTGTTCACATCCTAAATGAGACATAATATTCAAAGAGCAGTCCCAAAACGGGGACTATCCAAAATTAATCCCTATTGGATTAATTTTGAACGGGCATGGACCTAAAATCATCTAAAGGTCGGTTATTGGACCACAATACACTAATTAATTACATCTAAAATTAAGAAATCAAGCATGCATGAAATGACCTAAATAAGCCTAAATAACAGAAAATTAGAGGAAGAAAATGATTTAAATACATATTACTAACCTTAGAAAGATGGAGAGGAGAAAATACAAACTTAATTCAAAGATCTCAGATCTCAGCTGCTGGCCTCGATCAATTCGCAGAAATCTGATAGGAAAAAGCTCAGTTCAGAGAGATGTATTAACTAAAAGACTTGATCAAAACGGCGCTGGAAGGGGAAGACATTAAAACCCTACACTATTATACACGGCTATTTAGTTATAAATCCGTGTAGCTCTCCAACTAAACATACACGGCTCTTTTGTTATTAATCCGTGTACAATTATACTATTTCTACACGGATATATTATCAAAAAACCGTGTGTAATATTCCTACACGGCTTTGTATTAAAAGTCCGTGTAGCTCTCTCTAATAATTCTACACTGATTATTAACTAATTATCCGTGTAGAAATCGTGCAAATCTTTTGAACAAGTAAAAAATCATATTTTGTACACTGTTTTTAATATAATTGCCAAATCCGTGTACAATGTGCAGTGTACAAAGCCAGTTTTTGTAGTAGTGTCCTTGCTTGAAATTATAGTGGCAAGATCCTTTAGACTCTTGAGGTCAAGTGTTTCCTATGTTTATTAACCTATTGTTTTTATTGAGCACTTTATATGTCGCATTTCTAGTTTTATAGGCATTAGGCACAATTTTATTTGGATGTTGGGGAACACCTCTGTTTGACCTATTACTTTGAGTCTCTATCTTATAACATTTGTAGCACCATACTCTAGTTTAATTTCTAAAATAACTTTTATTGAATTCTCTCGAATTGAATGTTGTGTGTTTCTTAGGATTATATGGTGTGTCTTTCTTGCTATTAACCTTAGAATTTTGAGATTTTTGTTTATTGAAGATTTGAGTTTGTTCCCCTTTAATATTTCAGCTTTTCAAGTGATTGGATTCAAATGAGAGTTTATCCTTCTTGTGTCCAAGTCCAAGTTTATTGAATCCTTGGTTTCTACATTGGTCACTTGTTTGAGAATGTGGATCTAGTCTAATGACACTCTTAAATTCATTAGGTGATCTCAAAGCCCTATTCTCGGTCTCTAAATTTTGTATTTTCACTTTTAAGAGTCATATCTCACCTATGTGTGATTGACCATGATTTTCTAGTTTTTTGATCTTGGACTCATAGTGGTTGATTTTATAATCCAAAATTTTGTTTATCACATTATTTACTTTATGACTTTTGTTCTCATCTTGTAAATCCTTTCTTTCATTTTTAAGAGTCCTAATTTCTTCTAAGTGTGTTTGTTCTAAGTGTGTTTGTTCTAAGAGTGTTTGTTTTGTGTGTGACTCTAAAAGTGCGGACTCAAGCCCTTTACCTTGGACTCTAACTCAAGAATCTCAATCTTAAAGTTTGAATTTTGCCATCTTTCTTAGACAGTGCGGCATACGATACATCAAGCAAGATTCTCAATCTATTATTGTTTTTGTTGGTTAACTCCTCATTTAAGGAAATGTTTGACCCACTAATTGTTTCACAGTTATCATCCAAGTCATAATCACATTCTTGATTAACTAACTCAAGTTTTTGGTGTACCTTACTTGAAGAGCTAGATGAGACTTCATTATCATGTGTAGCCATCAGGGCTAGATTGACTACTTCCTCGTTTTCCGACTCTAGGTCGGAGTCTCCACCACTGCTGTAGTCAGTGTCGGTAAGTTGCTCGGCTTGTATAGTCTTTTCCTTCTTATTTCCTCGCTTGCCATCTCTTCTTAGTCTAAAGTGACGCTCTTGTCGCTCACCACCTATTCCTAGAAAAGTGCTTGAAGCATGTTTGAATAGAATGCCCTTCTTTGTTACACCCAAGGAAAATGACTCTTTTGTTGTTTTCCTCCCGTTTTTTGTTGTACTTTTTTTCGAAATCTAGCATCCCTTGAAGTATCTCGGTTAATTGTTTGGCATTCGTGGAAGGTTCATTATCTCTTTTGTTTTGGTTGTAGTCGTTTGCGGATGACAAGGGTGAAGGTGAAGATGAAGGATTGTAAGGTTTTGAATGTGGGTATTTTTGGTTTTGCGCATATAGGGAGGTGACTTTAGATTAGGTTCAAGGTCATTGGTTTGTCGAAGTTTTTCTTCGCAACTTCGAAGATGAGCAAATAGTTCTTCCGGAGTGAAGGTTTGTTGGAGTTTTTTAAGCATGCTTTACCAATTTTACAGATTTATAAATCTAATCTTGAGATGATGCTTCTAGCTCCAATGCTTGGTTCTTCATGACTCATCATTGATTAATATTGCAATTCATCATGTATCCTTGATGTGTATTTTAGCAATTCATATCGTCATGAATCTACACAATATCTCAAGACACGAAACTGTAAAATTCAACAAATATATGTTTTGCAAATCTAGTCAAACAAACAAGTAGATTATGACACAATCCAACAAGATTTTTATGGTAGTTTTAGTTAAATTGTTTTTAGTATTTATATCTGGTATACTATGTTTGGTATTTTATGTGTGGATTAGATTATAGTATTTTTTGGTAGTATTTGTAATACCACGTACTGAAAATACTATATTAATTAAGGTACAACGAAAATTCTTTTCGCAACCTTTCTTTCTTTTGTATTTAAATAGCTTAATTTAATAAGAATACAATCTAGGAATCTTGAATATACTCTGAGTGATATTCGTATACGTTACGTACATATATAAGGATTAGCGCCACGTAGATTGAGAGAATTGATATGAGAAAAGATTCAATTTAAGTTTCAGTTTTAATGTACTTAATTAGTAGCCATGATATAAATAAAATTGATTTACATATCAGCAGAGCCCGATTCAGCCCAATTAAATTACAACAGCCCATATATTATTTTCCTCAAAATAACTAACCAGAAATTTTATAGCTATAACCACCACTGATAACCACCTTCAGTTCAATCTGGACTCACGCCCCCTCTTGTTAATCCCGCTTCCTACTAAATTCAAATTTTGTAAACCCTCTCATCAGAACCGTCCCATCTATTTAAAACACCAATTCCCTCTTTCTATTCATTCTCCATATCCTTCTGTTTTGGTTACAAACCGCTTAATCCATATTTTATTCCCTCACACATCTATCTCTCTCTCATCTTTTCTTCACAACCACCGAAGGACTACCCCAAATTTCTCCTCTGTCTTGAAAACCCTTCATTAAGGTACTTTAAAATTTCTATTATTTTGTTGCATAAGTTGAAATGACTAGAAGATGATTATTAGATCTTTTTTGTTAGAATCAATTTCGTTCTTAAACTGTATAGAATAAGTATTTCTTTTAATTAAAATATGAAAACTTAGATTATTGGTAAGAATTTCTTTAGTCATATTATAATCTGAAATTTAATGTTATTAGTAAGCATTCTTTAATTATACTATAATTTGGAATTTATTTATTATTAAGAATTTTTGTAATTATATTTCAAATCTGAAAACTTTACTTTATCAAGTTTGGTATTTATTTGAGATCATATAATTGGATATATATATATATTAATTATAAATAATTATATTAAATTCTGGAATTTTATTCGGTATATATATTGATATGGAAAATACTTTGGGATCATTAATATTTATCTTGTTGATTTTATTTACTGGTATATATATAATTCCAGAATATTACTAACTTTTCTAATATATATGTATATATCCGATCAAATTAAAGTATCATACTAGTTTAAATCATATTTATTTTATATAAATTCTTGTTCGTCTGTTCTCATCAGTGAATCAATATTTCGATCTATATAACTTACTTTATTTATCTTTAATGTTAACATTTTGGATTTTACTTACAATTAACCTTCCTGACTTGAAAACTAATTCATTTTGTTTACGTCTCCAGTATACACAAACATATATGTCGTACTATGTATATATTCCAATTGAGTTGCATATACTATTTTAATTGATGGTAATTTTTCACCAATAACCCTAGGTTTTTATTCACCGATAGCCCTAAAATTATTTTATTACAAAGAAGTATATTCCAATTGAGTTGCATATACTATTTTAATTGATGGTAATTTTTCACCGATAACCCTAAGTTTTTATTCACCGATAACTCTAAAATTATTTTAATTACAAAGAAGTATATTCTAAAATCTTATCAATAGTTTACTCTCATTCCTAAACAAAATCCATTATGTTTGTCCGATTCTGTTTAAATCTTTGGAAGTATATTCGGACAAAAACAAATTTCCTGATCATATGGTAACAAATATATTTTGTTTATATCTTGAATGACATTCGGATTGTATATTTAACAACAGCCCAGTTTAGCAACAGATACACAGAAACCTATATATACATATTTATTTAGAAACTCGTGTTACATGGTCTAGGTCTGAATTCTGAAGTAAGAAGTAACGTAGAGGCAGGAGTGAACTATCCTACGACAACAGGTACGGGTTTTTTGGACATTGTCAGATTGTTACTTACCATTTTGTGTGCATGTTATTTATTTATTTTTGGAATTGTGCATGTTGAATCGAACGATCCCGTTGGCTTGTTTAGAAATGCAATAGGATTATTCATATCGATCATGAGACTTGTAAGTAGGATGTGTTGAGATGACTTTGTGTAGTGTTAAATGAAATGAACATAAAAGTTAACGGATAAGTTAAAGGAAAGGGGCCAACGTGTGTTGAACAACGTTGGAATGTATACATTGGGTCTGGGTTCGACTAGACCCCTCGATAACGTGGCGTTGGTTGGATTTCCCGTCACGGGTCAAGATCTAGCGTAGAGTGGATTCCCCGTCTAGTGCGACAGCCAATATCTAGCGTAGGGTGGATTTCCCGTCTAGTGAGAAAGTCTCTCGTTGTTGGTTGGATTTCCCAGCGAGTTGGCGGTCTTCCAATGTTGGTTGGATTTCCCATTGGATTGGCAAATAAATGATTTAACGGAAAACTTGAAAGATAATTACAGAAGTATGTGTGTGTGCGTGTGATTTAAAAATGCATTAGTTGGCGTTCATGTGAGTATGTAATATCATGTTTGTGTTAATAAGTCAATTTGACAAACTCCGGGACTGGAACTAAATCCCGGAGAGACTGTTCGATCTCTCACCTGTTCCACTTTTATGTGGGTTCTAGGAAATGACGAAGCCGACGAGGAGCACGGAGCACAAATAGGAGGGATGCGGATCAGGAAGTCAACGAGCAGACGGCTCAAGTATCTTTTAATTTTCTTTTAGTTAAACTTTAATTCTCTCTTTGAAAGTGGATACATTGACTAACATGGTAATTATCGGTTTGTTTGCCATATTTGTCTTGATCTCATGTTGAATGTATGTTATGTACTTGAACTATTTGTGGTTTTAAAAGACTTTGTTTGATTTTAAAATGTTGCATGAGTATTTATTATTGATAATGTATGTGATGTGCACACGCCTTACGTGTAAGTACGTGGCGGGTTGTCTCGGGGTGTGACAGTATTTATATTTTGTTAGATTTTTTTATGCTAAATTATACTAAAATAAACTAAAATATGCTAATTATGCTAAATTATACTAAAATAAATTAAAATAAACTAATAAAAATTAAATTGTACTAAAATAACTAACAAAAATTAAATTATACTAAAATAAGCTAATTTATGCTAATTACATATCAAAATGTTAATCCATCAACTATTTCACAAACAAAAAATTACCTGACCGGCTATTTTAGAAAAAATTACCTGACTGACTGGTATGTCCTAGTTTTAATTCAAACCGGCTAAAAAATGACCGGTTTAGATATTTTTAAAAATATCCGGTCAAGCTAAATATAATTAATAATTTGTTAGATATTAATAAAAATGTCGGCAGTAACAAGTGAGAACTTTTTTTTTTTTTTTTTTTTTGTGATCTCGATTCATGTCGTTTTGCTCCTTGTGACATTAGATCTCACCACGTGTCGCTTTTTTGAATAGAATAAATATCCTAACCATCGATCCATCTAGGGCTGCAAACGAACCGAACCGAATCGAATTTACCTCCAGTTTGAATTTGGTTTGAATTAATTTCGAACTAAGTTTGGTTTGAATTAATTTTAAACGAATTCAATTTCGAACGAACTCAATTTTAAATCGAACTTTATTTCAAATCGAACTTTTTACGAACTCAATTTCGAACTTTTACGAACTTTGTTACGACTTACGAGTTATGACTTATGGCTGGGCCATAGTTCGAAATTACAGCACTTCAATAAAAACTCAGGCATTCTGAATTCTAATTACACAGTACACCAAAGTTTATATCAAAGTTTATTACAAATACCAAAATTTATATCAAACACCAAAGTTTAGTACAATCAATCAAAGTTCAGTACAATTACAGAATCCAAAGTTTTCCAAATAGCTAACCGGAGCAATATCACCAATGTTTGCAAATATCCAAAGTATTCAAAGTACAATTTAAATATCAATAGAAGTACAGAACAATTACCAAAGTCTTAGAATTATTACAAACCTAAATATTATCTTAAATAAAACATTAAAGTTCGTTATCAATGGAAATTAACGGTTCATATTTGAGTTAATTTCGAACTAAGTTTGGTTTGCGAACCTATTTTGAACGAACTAGGTCAAATTTGAGTTTGATTTGAATTAATTTCAAACTAAATTTAATTTGAATTAATTTCAAACTAAATTTAATTTGAATTAATTTCGAACGAACTCAATTTCAAATCAAATTTTTTACGAACTTTTTGCAATCATGATGAATCGAATTAGGAACTACGAAATTTGTTGTGCAGCCTTAGATCCATCGCTACTTCTAGACTAAATATCCCAACCATCACAATCGCTACTTTTACAATAAATATCCCAACCATCACCATCGCTACTTCTAGACTTCCAGTCTCTCTCTCTCTCGTTCTCCTCTCCTCTCCTCTCCTCTCCTGTCCCAGCCATGACGGAGGCAAACGGAGAGAAGGTGACGGAGTCCAAGGAGACGGTCTTCACCGGTACGGAATACTCCGGGTTCAAGACCATGTTGTCGCTGGCCATCTGGCTTGGTGGCATCCACTTCAATGTGGTGCTTGTGCTGTTGGAGCTCTTCGTTCTCCCGCCTCGCATCGCCTTGATGTCAGTTTCGTTTTCTTTTCCTTCCAATTTTTCCCCTTGGGTCCGTTTGGTACTAACTACATGTCTGCCACTGGATTTATTGTAGGGTTATTGCGCTACAGTTGTTCTTCATGGTGATTCCCATCGATGATAAGAGTAAATTGGGGAGCAGATTGTGCGGGTGAGAGAAATCTCTTTCTGACAAAAATTGGGGTATTTATCTATGTTTTTAGTAATCCAGTGTTTTTGTTTCTACAGATTTATATGTAAATGTGCCTGTGGTTATTTCCCAGCTACGCTTCATTTGGAGGATATAGATGCATTTGATCCAAAGAAAACCTACGGTGAGATGTTACTCTTTAGTGTTTAATTTCTTTTTTTCAAACAGATTGAGATATAGTTAACTTGAGAGTAGAACTAGGGTGTTCTTAAGCTCACCAAGCCTCTTTGTGAGCTTAACTCAAAACCCCATCAAATTGGTTTCAAGCGACGCATCCAAACAAACAGCTGAAACCGATCTACTTCACGAGTCATGAGTTTACATGTCAAGTTTTTAAATTTTCGAACTAATTTAATATAAAGTCAAGCGGTCAAAACATGATGAAAAATGAACACATTAAAATTAACTTATAAACCATCTTTTTTTTTACCGCTTGACTTTATACTAAATTAGTTCGAAAATTTAAAAATTTGACATGTAAATGCATCACTCGCGAAGTAGATGGTTTCAACGGTTTGGATGCATCGTTTGAAGCCAATTCAATAGGTTTTTGAATTAAGCTCACAAAGAGACTTGGTGAGCTTAAGAACACCCTAGTTCTGCTGTTAACTTGAAATGAAAGTTGCAATTAGTGTTTTTTTTTTATCAATAGACAGTAGTAAAGGTAGCACAAGAACAGTTATTTCTTGTTCCTAGTGACAATTACAAGTTTATATCTGCACATTGTTCCCATTTTGCTCATCTAGTTTTTACTTTTGCGGTGTTTGACTCAGGAACTACAAGTAATAATATTAATTGGAACTTCTATTAACATTTCCAAAATCTGGCTTCATTGGAATTTCTCCTTAAGCATAGTATCCCATTTTTTTTTTGGCTATTCTAATCTTGAGATGTCAATTTCATAACTTGGCACCTAAGCTTACTTAGTTGAATTTTATAGTGTTTGGATTTGAGCCACACTCAGTTTTACCAATTGGAATCTGCGCACTATCTGATCGTGCGGGTTTCATGCCTCTGCCTAAAACCGTTGCCCTTGCTAGCAGCGCTGTAAGGTTCCATTCACTCTTTTCCTATTAATTTATCTTTTTTGTTTTGCATTTGTTTTATATGAGGACATCAAACATTTACAAAATGTTATATTAAAAGGTTTGCCTCCAAGCGGTTTTTGCATTTTACAATCACTTGTCATCATATAAATATTCTATGTTCCTCAGCATGCTCCTTTTATTATGTTAATTTTTTTAATAATTTATAATAAGTAATTTGATGTGTGCCTCTCTGTAACTTGGGAACTTTTTTGTGGCGTGTACCGGTAATATCTGTGTAGGGTTTGTAAAAATCTTCCTTCAATTTTTTGCCTCAAATGTTCTGAAATGCATGTTGAAATACATGGTGCAAAGCATAAGCTTGGTCAAAAAATTATGTCCGGTTTAATATTTGAATCCTTTGTAGACAATTCTTCAGCACGTTAGGTTAGCTTTCTCTTAGGTAAACTCAAGCATTCAAGTTTATGTCCGGCTTTATATGGGTTTTCAGGGGTGGATCTTAACGCAACCCAGAGGGTGCTTAGCCACCCCTATGGTTTTAAAAATTTTATTATATACATTGAAATTTAATTGAATTTTTGTTCTTCAAGTTTTTATATAGTTCAGGTCCCCTCATATCAAATGTGTGCTTTTAGCCTAGTGGTTAGAATTGCACATTGTGAGTATGGAGACTTGGTTTCAAATCCCACGTACCACACATTAAACATTTTTGCATTTTACGTTTTACGTTTTAGGCCTCCAATCTAAATTTTCTAGTTCTTCCCCTGTGGGTTATTAGGTATTTTGGACTCCATTTTTGAGGCAAATATGGACATGGATGGGTCTGGTTCCCGCTTCTCGAAAGAGCTTTTATTCAAATCTAGCTCGCGGAAATAATTGTGTTGTCATACCAGGTGGGGTCCAAGAGATGCTATATATGGACTGCACTTCTGAGGTATGTACCTGTGCTATACTGAGGTTAATACCACTTGTATCTTATGATTCATTGTTCACTTCCATTTGATGCAATCCCCAGTTCGTCTTTGACGATTTTTCCAAAAGCAAACTATAATTGTTAAAAAATAAAGAGACTGGTTTGTTACTGGTTGATAAGATACCAGGATCTTAGTAGTTGATTTGTTCTGCTCGTAACTTTTAATATCTTTATAAAAGGGCTTTGAAATGTGTTTGGCACCAAGATAGGATCATAGGAGCACTTTGTTCTTTGTTATATTCTTCTTTGGTTATGCACTTAAAATTGTATTTTTTCTATATTTTGAATTCATTTGCATTGGAAAGTATGTCACTGTAGTTATCTTTGCAGTGAAAGCCACTGACTCTCAGTTAACAAGGTTGGTTGGTGTGCATTTTTCATCTTTCTATGTTTTTGTGTAATGCAACATACCAAGCTTTTCCTTTGCTTGGATATTTATTGACAGATTGATTATAAGAAAGATATTATCAACATTTATTGAAAGATTAACTATATAGAATTTTACCAATCTGTGCCAGTCTTGATATTACCTGAATTTACTCCAATGTAGGGAATATCACCAAATACAAACTGGTTATAATATTATCCTACCAATAAGCTACTATAGTGTGACTCGTGATGGTGAATTTATATTTTAATATAACAGGTTGCTTTCCTAAAAGCAAGAAAAGGATTTGTGAAAGTAGCAATTGAGATGGGCTGCCCCCTCGTACCAGCCTTCTGTTTTGGTCAGGTAAAGAGCACCTTTTGTTTTTTACTTAATAAAAGCTATCAATTTCGGTTTCTTTTTAAAAAAGGTTGGTACTTCTGCCACTGTTCCTTCTTTAGAAACAAGTCTTATAGCTACTGATTCTAGGGGAGGTTCGTTTATTAAGAAGTGGGCCACAGATTTCCATTGAAAATGAAACTGGTATAATTTCAGAAAGGAAAGGAAACAACTTAGCTACTATCCCAGATGTTTAGCATTCGTTTTTTATCAATGCAATATCTTTTTTTTAGTTGAGATTTTAGTCAACGAGGCCTTGTCATGTTTGTCAGATATATGGCATAAAAATTATGACCTGAATCCTTTCTGATTTCATTTCTGATTTCACCTATATCTGGAACCAAAAAAAAAAGATTTCACCTATATGTCTAGCATTTTAAATGTATCCAGCCCACTTTTGGAGGCCCATGAATTGGTTTGGTTAATAAGTTAGAAGGTCTATGTTGAAATTATTGCTTTGCGGATAATTTTAATATATCAAAATAAGGAGGCTCAGCATGACCAAACAGGTCCAGTGTAGCCAAAATCAACACATCAACAGTCTTAAATTGATCTCTGGTCTAATTTCCCTTGTTCCGAACATTTAAAATAATATTCATTTTTTATTTACTGTTCATTATTGAACATATAATGCGATCTGTAATAGAAACCTCTTTGTAATCGGTGCAGAGTCATATATACAAGTGGTGGAGGCCTGAAGGGAAAATATTTGTGAAGATTTCTAGAGCGATTAAGTTCACCCCGCTAGTATTTTGGGGAAGATGGGGGTAAGCTTTCAACCCTCCTTTTGCTTTGATCAAACATTTATTTTCATCTAGAGGATGTACCATCCTCCTTGTGCTTTGTTATCATTACCATATTTTTTGTTCATTTTATTTGTAGGACACCCATTCCATACCGAGTGCCTATGCATGTGGTGGTTGGTACGCCCATTAAAGTCAGGCAAAATCCCCAACCTACCTATGATGAGGTAAAGTATTATTATATACCTAATATGTTAGGTTTCCAGCATATCATTTATTGTACTAGATTTTATTACTAGTCTTCAATAAATAGTATTGGCATTAATAGAACAAAGAAATACCAAAGTACTACAGAAGGATCACAGTGAGCCATATAGGGAAGATGTTACCTCATTGCCTCATCTCCTATGCTTTTTCTAGCATCTGATTTTATGAAATCAGTTTTTTTTTGCCTTCTGATTGATATGAGTGCTATCCTTGAGTCACCTAAGAGTATGCAATCATCATGAAAATTATAAAAACAAGTTTTAATTTGAGATGACCAGTTGTTGGGTATCAGGCCTTTCTCTTTTACGTTCATATAATAGTGCTGCTTCAGTATGGGTAAAACCGGTTTGAATAGAAACTGATATTTCTGGACAAAATTTTGAAAAAAAAAAAAAAAAAAGAATGACAAATTTTCTCTTGTGATGGCAGATAAATGAAGTGCATGCGCAATTTTTAGAAGCAATGGAGAAGCTTTTTGACAAGTACAAGGGTCGTGTAGGTTATGACGATCTCCCTCTTAGAATTTTATAGCTTTATTAGTTCCAAACCAACAAAATAAATCTATAATTACTCTGTCGTAAATCATGTAATAATGTAGTTCGGAATTTGTGAATACTGGGCTACGTAATTGATTTCTTCAGTATATAAAATTTTCAATTATTAAATGGATGGTTCATGCGGCTTGCCATTGTTATCATTCATGTCAACTGTGCAACGCAGTCGTAACTCATATAAACACTGCTCGATCAACATTTGATCTATGTGATCTATGTGAAACAATATAAAGTTTCTCATATTATACACTGCTCGATCAACATTTTATTTTATATAAAAGCATGTATCAATTTTAGAGTCGTAACCTTTTTCAAACAATATAAAGTTTCTAATAGTTGAGCTTCAAATTTCCAATGAACGATCAAATTTGATAAATACTTGAATTTTTGTCTCTGAATAATATTTTAAAAAATATGAAATCACCGTTCATAGATATCAGATGTACTTTTAAAATTACTGATTCTAAAAACTTGTTTTGTTGACTTACCCTGCCATGGTTTTCAGCTGAGGTTTGCTGTAGCTCAATCTAGTACCCTGGATCTAGTTTTTGTGTTGTATGCAATTGTATCTTTTAACTCCCTGTTAGTACTGGATGCAGGTGAGCTTTAACACATTTCTTTTAGAAAAAAAATAAAAGAATGAAGTGCTCATAATCCATCAATCAACAAGAAAATTTGTTAAAAGTAGCTTTATGTTTGCACCACAATCAAACATGGACAACCTTTGCACACTTCCAGATAATTATCAGATGATTCCTCATTTTCGGCTTTGCAAACTCCGTCTTTTTGCACTTTAAACAATGATAATCATGTCTGCTAAACATCATTTATACTCTACACAGTACATCTCAAGAACTTACTATTCCATTTTGGAAACATTCCAAAGCACCGTCAAGAACTGCAAACAGGTTGATACAAAGATTTTTCACATTGTAGTAATATTTATATGAAAATGGATTAAAATCTATAAATCATACTTCGGGTCTGAATGCTGAAAGAGTTAACAGTAGTTCCATCAAAAGTAACTAATGTAAGATTAACATTGAAAAGGATTCAAGTTACATTCAAGTCAGTAAACATGCTGTAACTCTGTTACCATATTGAAACAAGGTTCAAATATGTGAATAACAAAAGGGGAAAGTAATTTAAAAAGAAAGGACTTGACCATGTCCGCTTTGAACTTATTAGACAGACCATGAATGAAACAACACCCAGTGAAAAATTAACACCACCAGAAAACCCACCCCAATACACCCAAAGCCTGGAACAACATGGGATTGATGCAATTTTGAAACACTGACCCACTCTAAGACCGTTAAATTTTTTTTTTTTTTTGCACTATACTTCTAAACCTAAATATATGTGGGGTGTGCGAGACTCCATTCTGGCACACCCATTGAGGCAGTAGGATGCAAAATAACATAATGCATGCCGGCCTGATAATCAACCAATATCAGACGGGGGCAATTGAACATGGAATAATATTTTACAAATAGAACGAAAAGGCAAGAGAAGCACAAAGGTCTCGTGCCCATTTGCAGAATTCAGCTCCATCCATTGGGGCTAAACAAACCCTGCATGAGATGCTTTTAAGGTGTCTGTGCTCACCATAAACACGGACAACCTGAAAAAACATAATAAAATTAGTTCCAAGTTATGATAAGTTATGCCTTGCAGATATATATCTTCCCCTATATAGCAGTCTTGAATCTCGATAATCAACATGGATAAATTGCAAATTGAACCTAATATGTGGGTGATTTGTATAACATAATCATGCATATATAGATGAGTTAATTAAGAAGTTAACCTTCAATTATCTTTCTTTTCTCATTTTAGATCATAAAGTAATCTCACTCCAAGACATACAATAAGTACCATATGGTAAAACAAGAGAACAACTTGGTCAAATAAAAAAAATACAATTTTAAATCACATTCACATACATTTGGTGTTGTCAAATAGGATAGCACTATTTGGTTCAGCTAGTCGAGTCTTTGTCTAGAACTTCCAGTGTGTTATGGTTTATTTAATCTATTAGGTTTCATTATTAAAGTAATCAAGATTGCTCATTTTTATCTTAAACTGTTCTCTTTTATAGCAATCTGATTCTATAGCTACTGATGTTATAGGAAATGTTTCGTACTTAGTATATACACACCAATTCATTCTAGGACTATGAAGGTATTTACCATACTGGAGTTAACCAGAAAGTACAGTTACATTCAGAACACAAGTATATACTGCTTTGGCACTTTGTATAACCATCCATGCAAATTGATTTGCATGTCCGGTCATGCGTGTACAAAATGTAGCTCAGAATCATAAAAGAATTTATGGACTACTCATGTTGATGATTCTTTAGAATTGAACCAAAGGATGACCATAATTTTTTAAAGAAGTTACCTGTAGAATGCAAAGATTGATGGTTTTCGCAAGGACAGAATATGCGTGCTGCCAAAATATATAGATAAATATTGGCACCACTCCTCTTCTTGTCCTGCTGCAATCTATATTGGATACCTATCCAATTGGGAAGAATTTAGGACATCAATAAATAATTGTATTACAATTGCCATTCCCAAAAGGAGTCCTTTTTTTTTTTTCCTTTTCTAATACCTCAATTTGATCATGCTTGAGTGACCCTATATTAGCCTGCTGCTTGATCTGAGCCGTTTTGCACAAACTGGTGAGATGAATGAGCTGGTATTATCAGATGCGGGTGTGGACTTGGTACTGGTGCTGCTAATGTTTAGACATTACAAAAATAATTAGTTAAAAAGAAACTGCTGCGAGAAATATCATATAAAAACAACCCTCCGTAAAGCATTTGTCAATGACAAAAAAAATAATTCTGGGCTTAATATTTAGGATTCAAATTTATATAGCCGAGCTTTGTTGAACAGGAACAGCAGGCACTCCCAAACTCACCAAGAAACCACAAACAAAACTACAACAAAAACAGAGGTTCAGTAATACTATATAATACATACAGACTAATATATTAACCATCAGTATATAAGACTCAAAACAAATTTGCATACAAAATGCTCATCATATGCACATTACTTCTTAGTGGAGATGATATTGGAAATGAAAAAAAATTAGTACTAACCAACTATAAAGGGAGCTTGAACTGGAGGCCGTGGAGTAGACGCAGCACCATTGACATTTAACCCACTGAACTGCACCAGCTGATGACCTGGCACAGGAGTGTAGCCCTGCACTGCTGTATAGCCAGGCCCACCAGGAGCAGTTGGGCTCATCTGCCCATATTGGTACATTCCACTATTTGCTGTTCCGCCTGGTACACTGTAGATTTGTACATATGGCTGTCCCATGTATGGATTGTACACATTCTGCTTTTTGCATGAGGATATAAGGATTCAGGGAAGCACTTGCCAGTAGTGTTATGTTCTGGTTGACCACAGTTCAATTTTTTTTAGTATTTTTTTTTCCTTTTTTGGTGTTTTGTGCACACCTAGTTTTTGTCCAAAAAGGTACGAGTGAAATCTAGGCAGTAGGCACTGTACTAGGTTGGTTAACTCTTGCAACAGTATATCTTGACAAGTATGATAATACTACTAGATCAATGCTACAATATCCATCACTTATTAATCATTATTTCCCCCTCATAGCAATTAAAGGGGGAAGAGTGCCAAACAATGAAGAAAATTTTGTATTTTGTAATTAGTAAGACACTTTGGTTTACTTCAGTGAAGGATAGACGTCACAAAATTAGGAAAAACATTATTTAAGGGTTTCTATCTTGCATGGTGGCATAAAACCTAATTGGATTCTATTACACTAAGATAGCAATAGATAACAATGACTATTTTCCACCTTCTATTCACAATTTTATCCTTGAGATTTAAGAGTCTAAAGGTTCTAGAGATGCAAAACTGCATATCAGAAACATATATATCCCAAATAATAAGGTTTTCTATCAAGTGTGAACATGGGATATGAAAAAATTCCATCTTAAAAAGTATGTGCTTTGTATTTATTACCTGTGGGTAGGTGTACTCTGATCCATATGCAGCATAACTGCATTACAAAACACAAAGCTGATTATTTATTTTATTTTTCAAAACAGATTATTCACAAAATTATGAGTTTGTTTGATAAAAATATCACTTGGGGGAAAAGTGAATATTAAATGAGGTGCATATATAGGAGCCGGTTTTTGTTTTGGGGAAAGCTAAGCATGTGCTTTTCCTATGTATATCAAAATACAGGGTTTCATCAATTATAAGATCAGCAGCATACAACTTTTGAATAATACTAAACACAAATATAAATCTGAGAATAGCCTGACCACTAAAGAATCTCTACATCACCAGAAACTGGTACTCTAACTAGCGTACCTAGTTACTGAACCCGGTCACTACTGAGATTGCACATACAAATATAACTGAAGACTACCAACTTACCCATATTGCGGGTATGAATATCCTTGCTGGTAACCATATGGTACGGGTCGCTGATAAGTGGTACCACCAATATAGAGCCCCCTTGGAACTGGTAAACCACCATAGTATGACCCAGCTGACCTTGGCCGTGCTATAGAAAACAGATTACAAAAAAAAATATTTCTATAGATCTGATACAAAAGAAAATAGTGACAACTATTACTTTTTTTTTTTGTAACCACCTATCTTATCACATCCTTCCTGTATATGCACTTTTGCAAACTTGCTCAATATTCTTTTGTACTTGCAAACACCGGACAATTTTCATTTTTGCAAATCAACCTATACTTGATCATTTTGCAAAAGACAGCAAACTATAGAAACTCATTTTACATCAACCCAACAAAGAAATAAATTACGCCAATGCTTCTAAGTTCACACAATACAGATGACAAGTTCATTCAAATTTGAAACACATTCTCTACTAATTTTGGTTGATTGTGTCCAATTTAAAATTGAACAAAATAAATTGAACAGATTCGGAAATAAGTGTCAAAATTAAGAGAATGTGCTATACAGGACTATGCTTAAGTTTAGGTGCTAATTGCAAATGTGATAACTGTTTGTTGTCATTAGGAATTAGAGTGAAATATATGCTATATGTGAAAATAAGATAAACACAGTGACCAGTTCATAGCAGTATTGGTTTAACTTAACCTATCTAAAGAAAATTAATGGAACCCGACAGTTTGGTCATGTATGTACTATCAACATGGTAATAACCAAGTAAAATAATTTGAACTGAGTTTGCAAATGAACATAGGTTATGAAACCCAAAGAGCATTATAAGGGTCAAAAAGTCATGGAACCCTTGATGTGTACAAAATTGTAACTTCTAAACAACCTCACAAAGGAGTCAGAAGTGTAACACTGCAATTGATATAAAAAAGCAATCAGTATACTTGGATTGCCAAATACAGAAAATTTCCTCATTTTGCCAACTACTAAGTTCACCAACAACACTAGAAAACACAAATAAGTTACTAAGAATATAAAAGGAGTTGTACCATATGAAATAGCAGGAGTAGGCCGGCCCAAGGAAGCCAAATTACAATTGGCTCTTCTCCCATCTATGACAGGGGTGGGGTCCACACACGCCTTTCTAGCAGATTCTGGGTCCCGAAATGTGACCTGCTTATTGTAAAACCCATTAACCCATGCTTAATAATTGAACTATTATCAGGATAAGAACTTCCCATGTAGACTAGAAAATGTGAATTAGAAATCATACAAAATACCCCCTCAACTCCTATATTCTCCCAACAATAGTACTTAAAACTATCCTTCAAATCTCCATTGTTCTGTAAGTAAAACAACAAGGCAAAGGAGTATTCTTCTAAACTAGGCCGCTAAAATGGATACCATTTCTTGTCATTTGCAGGGTTGAAACAGGAAAAGACTTATGCCGTTCAGGCCTACATGGTATTTTTGAAGATTTTCCAGGTATATCCATAAAATTACTCAAAAAAACAAATACAGGATGCGTGAATAACTTAGAAGCCCTTCTGTATGGCTACTACTACTAAACTCACTTAAGTTGTGATTGAAGATCAATCTTTGTTCAGAATTTGCGGAAGAGAAGTAAAATAAAATTCTAGGTTTAGTTTAAGCAACTCACAAATCCATAACCCTTAGAACGACCCGAGTTCTTGTCAGTGATGACAACTGCCTCAAGGATATCACCATACTGCTCGAAATGCTGTCGCAGGGCCTCACTCTTTGTTTCCCAAGCGAGACCTCCTACGAAAACCTGCGAACCCCAAAACTAATCAAATTGGCCCCTTTTTTATCAGCGAAATTTAAGATTAAACCTGGAATTCCGAGCGTACCTTAGTGTAGGTTGTGTCTCCAAAGGGAGAATTCATCAAATGGAAACCTGAGTTGGAACTGGAGGCGGATCCAGACGCCGAGCCGGGGCCCGGGTGGGGAAACGCCATGGAATAGCTGGAACAAGGGATCACTTAGGGTTATCGAGAGGGATTTGAAGGAATCTGGCAAAGAGGAAAGGCGCGGTGAATTGGTTGGAGATGCGAAGGAAAAAAGGGGGAGAGGAATTTTCCTGAGAGATGCGATGAATGATCTCAGAAAAATAAAAAAAGGAGGAAGAAAATCAATTTAGGGCTTAGGCTATCAAAAAGAAAAAGAAAAAGAAAAATGATTTAGGGTTTGGCGGAATGTTTTGCTACGCGGTACCGCGAAAAACACCCGGGAAAGGTTGTTCAAGTATTTTCGTTAATAACCTTGTTAATCACTCTAATTGATTGTGTAAATAAGCTATTGAATTGAATGTATTAGTATCATGGTTTTTATTTTTATTTTTATCATTGATGTAATTTGGGATGAATAAATTCTAAAATGATGCAATGCCTTAAACAGCAATGTAATTATGTTCATTTTATAATTTATACTAAATAGATTACAAGTATGATAATAAAAATGACCGATGACTTAGATGACAAAATTTTGAACTTGACTTGGAAAAGATTATTCATTTTATAATTTTTACTCTCTATAATATAAAATGTATACAACGGTCAACAGATGTTCTAATTTAAATATTTTATGAGAATATTAAACATATATAATTAATAAATGGTCTTAACGCTGTTTGTTAAATAACAAATTAAAGTGTAAATTAGCGATACACACATAATTCTGATCACTACTCATTTTATCAATAAATCATCACACCTGCAATTGCTCATTAAACATATTAGAAATTACAAGTATGTGATTTTGTTAACTTCCTAGTTATATATGTGTAAGTACTAAACTGTCCATGAAAATATAATAAAAAACAAGGTTCTCACTGCAAAAAGCTTGCTATACTAGCTGCCACATCAGACAAGTACCTTTAGGGGCAATATTTTTTTAGGGAAAAGGTAAGGGGCCTGGTAGTTAGACTTGGCTAAAATCCTAATTTATTTCATAGCATTTAGTTATATTATATATATTGTATACTAATAATGTGGATTTATCTGACAACTTTTATATTCCTTCCCTCCCTGTAATATATTTAATTGGGTGGTATAACTATAAAGTATAAAGAAATGCAGAGTCTCTTGTGGAGGTCGCTATCATTGCTCCATAAATTGGATCAATCATTTAAAATTAGGAAAAAATAACTGGCGGACAGGTATTACAATGTCCTTTTGCTGCCTTGGGATCCTCCTCTCCAGTAGTGCTGACACCAGGGGACTATACCTGACAGATCAGGATCGTTCATATTAGATCGGACGGCCTCTATTGATCACTTAATGTGTCCCATCGGAACGGTTATGTAGAGAGAGATTGAGACCCTCTTTTGCTGTCTCATGAATTCAATTTTTTTTTTTTTTTTTTTGTTCTCCTTTGATGCAGCGATCCGTGTGGCCGATTATTAAAGCGGCTCCCTGCATTCCATCTTTGACCAAACATAAATATTTTGTTACCTCAGAGTCAGAAAACATAAATATTTGACAATCATTTTTTGAATGGGAGATGATTAAATTTAAAAAGGACTGATGACTTGACAATTTGATTGGAGATGAAATTTGGGCTTGTTTGTGGATTTTGTGAGATGTTGAATCGGCCCAGCGAAAGCAGTATTGGAAGTTTGATGTTGAATCGGCCCAGCTAAAGCAAAAGCAGTATTGGAAGTTGTTGGGTTTTGTTTTGTGGACTATTTAATTTGTGGATTGGTATTTGGTCTGCGCTGTTGCTGTTGCTGTTGCTGTTGCTGTTGCTGTGAATTAATTCCAGTGCCGTCGCTCGTTGCCCGTGCCTTAATTGGTTCCTTAATTGCAAAATTTCTTCATTTCCAGCTTTCCAGAGACTCCACGTGATGTTGGCCTCCATCTCCATGTGAAGGTATCTCATATCCGGTTGGCCTAGCCTTCCAACACATGTGTGACGTACTGATAGAGCATTCCCCGAGGATGCTTTTATAGCATCTTTACAGTGTGTGAACAATAAGTGGCACATATATAACACTTCATTGCTGCATAAGTGGCACATCCCGGGAAAGTTCCATCACTGGCATCTTCAATTTTGACTCTCTTCAAATTTGAAGTGAAGAAGATCAATTAATTACAATAGTGGACATTGTTGGATCATTAATTCAATATTGGACTAATATGTAAAATAATTATGTATTGTATATTGTAATTTTATGCTCAATTAAAAGTGATAATTTGCGGTTATGATTTATTGAGTAATAATGTGTCATATAAAGTGTGGGCCTTTAATGTGTAAAACTTAAGAGGTAATATTCAATTTAATTATGGGCTGAATTGAATAATTGTCATAATAGGACAGCCAAGAAGTTCTTTAGACTGTATATAAAGATTTGGTCCCCTGAATACAAGTTATTTTGCATTCATATCTCATTATCTCATTAGATGAGAGTGTGAGAGACTTTGGAGAAGACAGAACTAAATGAGATTTTCCAAAGGGCACAAGACAGTTAAGTATTAAGGTACGCTTTCTCTATTCAGTTTTATATTCAACATAGATGGTCCTGCAGTGGTCAATGATGATTTTCGTCGGTCCCAACAAGTGGTATCAGAGCCTCTATGTTGAAATAACTTTACTGTACTCGATCTTACAATTTTGGTATAAAATTAAGATTTTGGTCAATTTGGGACGTTAAAATTATAGATTTTGACTTTGAAATTCGCTGGAAAGCACGGAAATCGCCATTTTCTGGTCTGAGTTCATGCATGAACCGCGTCTGAACCGGGCTTATCTAGAAATAAATCATTTTCGCGACCATTCAGTTCTATAAACCGCGCTAACACCGGTTCGGTCTTGTTTGATTGTGCATTATTTCTGTGCACGCGCGTGAACCAGCAAGTTCTCAGCGCCAAAATATTTTGGTAAACCGCGCATGGACCAGTCTAAATCCATATGCTAATTTTTGGTACACCGCGTAAAGACCAACTTTACGACCGACTTGATGCGCCAAAATATTTTAATTAAGCCCTTTAGTATAGTTAAATTTGGATTGGAATTTCAATGTAGTAATTTCAATGTAGTTATTCGGTTAAGCCTCTTTACTAGGCCTCCTTTTCTGTTAGGCTTTGGTAATTTAATTAAAAGAGGCTTTGAGCCTCTTTTCTGTGGGCTCGACTGAAAATGAATAATGGGCTTTGGCCCATTTCTTAAAATGAAGACTTTGGCCTTTAGGCCGAAATATAAAATTGTGAATTTATTAGATTGGGCCTTGAGCTAAATAAACTGAATTGGGCCCAACCTTTGATTTGGGTTGTACAAACCCAACTTTAAATAAAATTAACACATGTTATTCATTATTGACGTAGGTCGAGTAGGAGTTACGAGAGGGTGAGGATTAATATTAGAACATGGCTTATAAATACAAAGTTAATTAAAGTAAAATATGGATAAATCAAATTAGGGTCTTGAGCCTCCTCACGGTTTGAACTGGGTGTAAGTCCGATGCCCATCGGACCTTGTTTGGTTCCGATGGGCAGATCTACCGTAGGATAATGTAATGATTTGTGCGCACGAAAATTGAAACATAAACGCACGGGTTTTAAAGCATTTTACACGAATCTAAAAAAAAATCGATGGTGATTAAACCCGTCGAACCGAGGTAGGTCCGATGCCCATCGGACCTACTCCCAGTTCTCACGGTTTAGCTCGATCTGAAAAAGTGACTTTAATTAAAAATTGAACAAAAATCAGGATTTGCAACGAGGTGACGTTTTAAGTTAATTAAAAAGTCCAAACTAAAAATTGGAAATAACGTAAACCTAAAAATCGGGAGATGATTCAGTCGCCTCATAACATAATTTGAGCAGATACAACGATCCGATTGGGCAACGTATGATCCCAAAACGCATTAAATTTAATTAGCACACCAACCCGTAGTTAATTAGAATTAATAAATTAAATACTTAGATTTATAAATTCTAAATATAAATATGTTGTTAATTTTATCTAGGTTCTCTACTGGTTCTTCAGTGGATCGATCCTGCCCCAGCTTTCATTGAAACTATAATATTTTCAAACCGGTATTAAATCACTGGTTCCAGTCGACTGAGCTGTTTTTAACAACTAAGAACAACACAGAACCTTTTACATTCCAACCCTTGTTTTTCCTACTTGTTACAAAAACTAGCATATCACAAAACATAGTAATTCAGTCTATGTTAAAAATAACGGCTAGTAACAAATTTGAATTGTAACGGCTAGTTGTAGAGAATAGTCTCATGTAATTAATAGGCTAGGAGATAGTGGTTAGTGGTTGTAATTAATAGTACAACGGCTAGTTTTTATTTTCTTTGTAAATAGAGACACATGTAAAAGCTAAAAATAAGATTGCAATAATAAGTTGTTTTCTTACATCTCTTCTCTCTTACAAAAATTAACATGGTATCAGAGCAAAAGACTCTGTGACTGAAAAATAAAAAAAATTACAACAAATTTCAGCAAAAGAAAAATGGCTCAAGAAGAAGCAACGAACTTCTCGAAGCTAACAAATACTTTGCTCAATGGCAAAAATTACGTGTCATTGATCACTCAAAAGAGAGCAATGTTTCTTTTAATATTTATAAACTCGGAAATGCTATCGGTTCGGACTGCAAGCGCACAATCCTATCGAGTAGTATATTCGAGGTCGATCCACAGGGAATATTGGTTCAATGCTTTGAGCGATCGAATCACAATCTTTCGAAAGGCTAGACGAAATCTGAAAATTGAGAGATGTTGTTTTGATCAATGTAAATTAGGAAGCAATTAAAAGTAATTAAAATAAAGATAGAGATGAGAATTCCTAGGGTTTCGGCACACCATTGCCACTCAATCCGCTTTGACAATATATTCCTGTTGCGTCTGATTTCATGTTGTTGTTTCATGAAAGATACCACATAGGTCACTGTGATTTATGTTACGCGAGAATGACAGATCTTTCACCGAGATTCTACATAGGACACTGCGATTTACCTTACGCAAATGTCTGATCTCTCAAATACCCCAAATTACTACATAGATCACTGCGATTTACTTTACGCAAATGATGGAATTTGGTACGCGTTTTGTTGGTCTGGTTTATGGTTTCCCCGCTAAGGTTTTCTTCACATAAACCTAATAGATCTCAACGAGGCTAACTCATACAAATAGTTTCTCTTACCATTAAAGTACTGTCACTACCCTAACGGACTCAAACTAGATCATTGAAATTAGATGAAGAGATAGTAAATCACAAAAGCATTTTGTTTCAACAACAAGAAATCATAATCAACATAAATATATATATCAAAACATCAAGAGTAACAAAGTTTACTGCTTAGCCTTAAGAAAAGGAACTTAGCCGCGGAACGGCATGGTTACAAGCACTCCTCTCTTCTCACTTTAATCAAATATAACCCTAATTACAAAGATAACTAATCATTCTGCCCAGGGGCCTTATATAGGAGTGTAGGGACGTGTAGAGGTTGAGTAGGGGCTAAGGAACTGATCTGGAAACAGCTGTCGGCAGTTATTCCCCAAGAGACACCTTCGGATACGGGCCGTATCAGGTGATACGGTCCGTATTAGGACCTTGGCAGTTAGGGTTTAAGTGCTTCCAGCGCTATCTTCTGGTCTGTGCTAGGCCTGGTCCGTATTGGTCAATACTGGCCGTAACAGGGACTTAGTCGATGAGTGTCGCTGATCCGATTGACCCGATTCTAGCTCCATTTGGTGTAAAATAGTCCCAAAACCTGTTTTCTACAATAAAACATAAAGAAGAGTGACAGTAGCCTTTTTCTCTAATAAATTAAACATAAGTGTGAGAAAATATATAAAACCTAAGCCAAAACCCTACGTAAATCATCATTATTTTGACTCTGATCACGCCTCCCAACTTGAATTGTTGCTTGTCCTCAAGCAATGACATCCCAGCTGGTCAAAGATTAGGTCTAGGTTAAACCATACAATCTCAAGGTCTTGTTTAAAAATCAAATTAGGGCTTAGGTTTGGTACAATTGGCATGACAATAAAAATTTAGAACTTAAAAATATTCATGATCTCTCCCTTGAACAATTTATTCACCCCATGATTGACCTCATTATGCTTGCCCTAGAAAAATTATCATTCAACAATCTACTTCACAAATATCCTTAAAATTGAGAGTATTAATTTCCCCTTCGATTATAAATGGATCCCTTCCAATCAATAGGAATTCTAATGATATAAATTTTGATTTTCCTTCCCAATTGATTGGAGCAAAGTATGACAACTAAGTGTGTTGGTACTTGTGACTATTTTTGAAAAATTAAATATATACAAGAATTTAAATTTGGGAGATTTTCTCGAGCCTATTGGTAACCAGTCTTGCGTAGGCACCCGTACTCTTTTTATCCTCCATCTTTTATTCTATTTTTCTTCTTTTTCTGATTTTTCTATATTTTTTGGATTTTTCTCATTTCTAATTTTTTTGTATTTTTCTATTTTTCTCAAAAATAAAATATTTTTGTGTCACAAGCACCATGATTACACACAATTCCAAGTATTCATTCATACGAGAAATTATTGCATAGTTTCGCTAGGGGTCTATCTATAATAAATGGGTATTCTAAAACACGATCAAGTTTAAATAGACTTTGTAAAAAATAAATTACTCAACAATAAAAATTCTAAGGTTTGCGATTTTTGGTCAATACTCATGGTTAGCAATTAATTGTTCACTTTGAGATCACTAATTATTTTTAAAATTCTGAATTTTTGGTATCATGGCCAATTGTCTAAATCTTAGTCTAATTCAAATTTAAAGCAATTCCTATTTGATTATCCTACATGCAAATTACCCCTAAATTACATGCTCCTATCAATGCAAATGCCTATATGCGCACTAGATAAAAACCTCAATCGTTCCTCCCTACTTATCTTGGTTAAGCCTTGAGAAGTGGTCCCGATTGAGTAAAACTGCTAGCGAAAAATGAAAAATAAGGGTCCTACATGCCATGATCCTAGATACAATGCAATTCCTAAACTAATTTCTTACCCCTACCCCCATGCTTAGATTTTGTATTGTCCTCAATGCAAGAAAATAAACAATTAAGAAAGGGATAAGAAAGATCTCACAAATTACTCGTCGCGAATGGGTGGTGGTGGGGTGAATGGAATCGGTGGTGTGAATGGTATTCCCTTGGAGAGGCAGTATTCATAGAAATTCTCGTGGGCCTTGTTTACCTTATCCAAGTATTCCTCCAAGTAGCGTGTGCGTTTCTTTAGATTCTCGAGTGTGTTGTTGGCGTAACAAGCGGTTGGACCGGGTTCACGAGGCTGAGATATGGCTGGCTCTTGATCCCATCCGGTAAGTGCGGGCACGGAGTTTGATATGCTGGTGCTTTCGTGCGGCGGAATGAGGTGGCGTACGAAAGCCATGTCATGATGGTGGATGGATGAGTGGTGTGATGCGCTATGTGATTCCTCCATGGGCTCTTCGGTTGGTTCTTCCTCGGTTGGTTCCTCCTCTATTGGTTCCTCTTCTTCGCTTTGTGCATCATCACCATGTTCAGATTCGTACCCAAACTGAAATGACCCCTTATCCGTGCCGATATGGAGGGTCATACCCTCACCTATTTTCAACGTGTACCTTATGTCTCTTGAGTGTGCGTTGAATACCGCTTGCACGTGATTGTTGTTCACCAGGTAGTTCATGTTAAGGCGGTTGTTGCCGAATACTTCAATGAAGCTGTCGAGTTTTATGTTGTGGTGGTGTGCAAGGAGGGTTGCATAACAACCCACGGAAACCACGTGATTATTCTTTGTGTCGGCGGCCACTGATGTAAGGTGGTGCAAGATGTGGTGGCCAAGATGCGGTTGATGCTTATGGCTCATCATGCAGCGCATGATGAAAATGTCCCTTTCTTGCACTTCCGTTGTGTCCTCTCCTGTTGGGAATATAGAATTAGTCAAAATAATATGAATATACCTTAATTCTATCGAAGAGATGAGGCGTGAGTCTTTGCGGTATATTTTGCGCTCATCAATTGCGATCATTTCCCAATACTTCATGCGCTTCTCCCTTGTGCATAGTTCGATTTTGCCATTTGTGGGGATGGACAGTGCCTTGCAAAATTCCTCCATAGTTATGGAAAATGGGCGGTTGAGCAAACGGTATGTGATCATGTCGCCATCCCATTGTAGTGTTGATAGAAACTCGATGGAGGGTCTCAAATAGACTCTTGTGGTTCGTAGGCGGTCCGCCAAATCCCATAAATTAATATTATTAAGGGATTCACGCACATAATCATAGCATCCGAGGACTTTCATAGTATTGATGCACATCGCCTTGTTATTCGCGACGGTGTGGTCGAGCAATGTTTGAGCACGGTCAAATTCTTGCTTGCTGCGGAACTTGATTCCCATGGCTGTCGCGAAGGTGATTTCATTGTCGGATTGAGGATCGGAGGAATGAGGGCTATTGTGCGCCATTTTTCTCTGATTTCGGTCTCTGTTACGGGCCGTATCACCTGATACGGGGTTGATACGGGCCTGAGTTTGAGGATTTCTGTGGATAGGATGCGAATTTTGATCTGAAAACTCTATGAAATGGTGCAGGGAAAAGGGAGATGGATGAAAGGTTTATATGGTAGTGAAGAAAGGTGATGAATGTGCAGAAGGTGCAAGTAGTGGGAGGTAAAAATTGGTTAAAATTCGAATTCTTTTTCTTGGAGCGCCAGAAATGGAAAGTTGGTTATTTTTGCTCATTGAATACGGTCCGTAACCAATGTGCGGTTGTGGATTGGAATCTGCTTTTTCTGCGCCAAGTCTGAGATGGGTCCGTATTGGAGAACTACCCCGTATTGGACTTATACAGTCCGTAACAGAGAGTAAATTTTCGTGATGGGCTTCGAATTTTTCGACCAAATTCTTCCGGCACCTCTACCTATAGGTAAAATTTGTAACCTTGAGATCAGTGTAGTAGTTTAGGATCAGATGGAATATTTTTTTTGATTTTTTTTTAAAAAGAAAACGAAAGTGGCATTGGGTTGCCTCCCAAGAAGCGCTTGTTTAAAGTCATTAGCTCGACTTTTCGATTTCATCCGTCGTTTGGCTGATTCCCGAAGGAATATGTCTCTTTATGCTCATCATTTGTTCCTGCGATGTAATGCTTCAGCCTCTGGCCATTCACTTTGAAATGCCCGGTTTCTTAACTCCATATTTGGACTGCTCCATAAGGGTACACGTAAGTGACCTTATATGGTCCCGTCCATCTGGATCTCAATTTTTCGGGGAAGAGTTTGAGCCGTGAATTGAAGAGAAGCACCGTGTCTCCTTCTTGAACTCCCTTTTTCTGATCTTTTTGTCATGGTAGAATTTCGCCCGTTCTTTATACATTTTTGCATTGTCGTATGCATGGAGTCTCAGTTCATCTAGTGCATTCAGATCTAGTAGCCTCTTTTTGCCCGCATCCCTAAGGTCATAATTGAACGTTTTGATTGCCCAATATGCCTTGTGTTCTAATTCCACCGGCAGATGACAAGTTTTTCCGTAGATCAGCTTGTAAGGTGTCATTCCGATTAGAGTTTTGAACGAGGTTCTGTAGGCCCAAAGTGCCTCGTCTAGTTTGAGTGCCCAATTTTTCCTGGACCAGGACATCGTCTTTTGCAAGATGTTTTTGATTTCTCTGTTTGAAATTTCTACTTGCCCACTGGTTTGTGGATGGTAAGGAGTTGCCACCTTGTGTGAGACGCCATATTTCTTCAGAAGATTATTGAATTGATTGTTGATGAAATGCGATCCTCCATCACTTATCACTACTCGAGAGATGCCAAACCTTGGAAATATGATCTTCTGGAACAGTCGCTTGACTACATTTGCATCTGCCGAGGGTGCTGGAATTGCTTCCACCCATTTTGAGACATAGTCGACTGCTACGAGGATATACTTGTTGTTACCTGAGCTTGGGAATGGTCCCATGAAATCAATTCCCCAAACATCAAAAATCTCCACTTCTAGGATTGAATTTTGTGGCATCTCATCACATTTAGATATGTTTCCCGTCCGTTGACATGCGTCACAGCGGCAGACATAATCCTTAACGTCTCTGAAGATGTCAGGCCAATAAAAACCTGCTTGAAGAATTTTCAATGCTGTCTTTTGGAATGACGCATGGCCACCATATGGCGAGGAGTGGCAGTCATGGATGATGCTTTTCGATTCTTCGTGTGTGACACATCTCCTGTGTATTCCGTCTACACAAAGGCGGAAGAGGTAAGGATCATCCCAGTAGAAATGTTTAGCATTTGCCAAGAATCTCTTCTTTTGCTGAAATGTCATGTCGGGTGGGATGGCCCCGCATGCAATGTAATTGGCCAGGTCTGCGTACCACGGCCGTTTGCTTATCTCTACAGAGTAGAGGTGTTCGTCAGCAAAAGAATCATCGATCGGTTGATCATTCTCGCTTGGTTGTCTCAGTCTTGACAGGTGGTCGGCTACCGAATTCTCTGTGCCCTTCTTATCCCTAATTTCAATATCGAACTCTTGTAGGAGAAGTACCCATCGGATGAGTCTAGGTTTTGCGTCCTTCTTGTTGATGAGGTACTTGATTGCTGCATGGTCTGTATAGATGATGACCTTTGAACCTACAAGGTAAGATCGAAATTTGTTAATTGCAAAGATTACTGCGAGTAGTTCTTTCTCAGTTGTTGTGTAATTGCATTGGGCTTCATTTAGAACTTTGCTCGCGTAATAGATCGCATAGGGCTTCTTATCCTTCCGCTGTCCCAAGACTGCTCCTACTGCGTAATCACTTGCATCGCACATGATCTCAAAAGGAAGGTCCCAGTCAGGCGGTTGGAGTATTGGTGCTGAAATCAGAGCATTCCTGAGTGTGTTGAATGCTTCGATACATTTCCCATCGAAGATGAACTCGGCATCCTTCATGGTCAAGTTTGAGAGTGGCTTCGCGATTTTTGAGAAGTCCTTGATAAATCTTCGATAAAAACCTGCATGACCAAGAAAACTGCGAATGTCACGAACACATGTTGGTTGAGTTAATTTTTCAATTACCTCGACTTTTGCTTTGTCAACCTCCAATCCCTTAGAGGAAATGGTGTGACCAAGCACAACTCCCTCCTGTACCATAAAATGACATTTTTCCCAATTTAATACGAGGTTTACTTCTTCGCATCTTTTTAGAACTTTAGACAAGTTCTTCAAACATGAATCGAAGGTATCCCCATAAACTGAAAAATCATCCATGAATACTTCCATTATTTCCTCAACAAAATCTGAAAAGATAGACACCATGGCTCTTTGGAAGGTCGCTGGGGCGTTGCATAACCCGAAGGGCATGCGTCGGTATGCGAAAGTTCCGTAGGGGCATGTGAATGTGGTCTTTTCTTGATCTTGAGGATGAATTGGAATTTGGAAGAAACCGGAGTATCCATCAAGGTAGCAGAAGTATGAATGCTTTGCTAGTCGCTCCAACAGTTGATCGATGAACGGAAGGGGGTAGTGGTCCTTTCTTGTTGCCACATTTAACCGCCGATAATCAATGCACATTCGCCACCCTGTAACGACTCTTGTTTGGAGCATTTCGTCGTTATCTCCTTTCACAACTGTGGTGCCTCCCTTCTTTGGTACGACCTGGACGGGACTCACCCAGTTGCTATCAGAGATGGGGTAAATGATGCCTGCATCTAGCAGCTTCAGGACTTCTTTCTTGACCACTTCCTTCAAGTTCGGGTTGAGCCTTCTTTGTGGTTCTCGTGATGGTTTGTGATCTTCCTCTAGCAGAATTCGGTGCATGCAAATGGTAGGACTGAGGCCTTTTATCAAATACTACCTTAGGCATCAGACTCACACTTGCCCCTAGATCACATAAAGCTCTCTTAAAATCGGTTGTGCCAATAGTGCATGGTATCGAGAAGCTTCCCGGATCTTTCAACTTTGTCGGTAATTTGCTTTGCACGAGCGCACTACATTCCAGATTGAGCGGAATTGTTGAGAGTTCTTGGAGTCTACTGCAGTTCGAAAGAATCTCCTTCAGAAATTTAGCATACGAGGGTATGCTTGCAATTGCCTCAGTGAAGGAGATTGTGACATGTAATTGCTTCAGTGTCTCCATGAATCTCGCGAATTGCTGCTCTACCTTGTGCTTGGCAGGCCTTGGAGGGAATGGCAGAGGTGGCTTGTAGGGTGGTGCTGAAATGTATTCAGGTTCGGGTTGTCGCTCGTCTCCACCTACGGTGTCATTCTGCTCCTCGATAGGGTCTGCCTATGTTTCGAGTACGGGCGGCTCAGGTGGTTGCGGCTCGTACTCTTCAGAATGCGATGGCTCTGCATGCATTTCATCGGAAGTTTGATCGGGCATGGGAGGTCCCTTGTAAGCTGTACCGCTCCTTAATGTTATGCATTTGCAAGTCTCTCTCGGGTTTTCTTCCGGTTGGCCCAGAAATTTGCCTTTTCCGCGTGTAATACTCGAGAGTTCTTTTGCCATCTTAGAGACATTGTCTTCTAAGTCTTTGTTGCGGTTTGTTAAGGATTCGATTTTCTGTGCGATTTCGGCGTTAGCCTTGTCTTGCTTCTCTAGGAATCTCTCCAAGTAAAGATGTGATATCAGGTTGCGGTGGTTGATTGTATTGCCTTGGTTGATAATTCTGTTGAGGATTGTTGTATCTAGGTTGATAATTGGGCTGTGGTTGATAGTTCTGTTGGGGTGCAGCAGGCCTTTGATTGTTTGCGTATGAGAGATTTGGATGGTTTCGGTTGTTCGGATGGTATGTGTTGTAGGCGGGCTGAGGTCGAAAGCTGTTGTCGATTGCGTTTGCTTGCTCTATTTCTTCCTCAGTCTCCGTCACGTTCATACATTCGGTCATCTCATGCGCTCCTCCACAATAGCCACATGCTGTTGCGGCGTTAACTGCTGCTACCGATCGCTGCTTGGTTTGCTTGTTGAGTGCCATTTGCAAAGCATCAATCTTTGCGCTCAGCATGGATATATCATCTACTCGGTGCATGCCAGGTGTTGGACTTGGTTTTTTTCGCTCAGGGATCCAGTAGTGTTGGTTGATTGCAATCTCTTCAATTAGGTTGTAAGCCTCGTCAGGTTCCTTGTTCATGATTGCTCCTCCTACGGAAGCATCAATAGACAACCTATCGGTAGAGTTTAGACCATTATAAAAAGTTTGGACAATCAGCCATCTTTCTAGACCATGATGTGGACAACACCTTAACATATCCTTATATCTATCCTATGGCTCACACAATGTTTCACCATCCCTTTGTTCAAAATTAGTAATTGCATTTCTAAACCTTGAAGTTTTGGATGGTGGAAAATATTTTGCAATAAACACATTAAACAATTGGTCCCAAGTTTCAATGGAATTGGCCGGTAAGGAAAACAACCATGCTCTTGCTTTATCTTTTAATGAGAATTGAAATAGCCTTAGCCTGATTGCTTCATCGGTAACTCCATTGATCTTTATCGTCTCGCATATCCCTAGGAAGATTGACAAATGAAGATGTGGATCTTCATGTGGGAATCCTCCAAATTGCTGTTGCAAAACCATATTTATGAGAGCAGGTTTGATCTCAAAATTACGGTTTGTAACAGTTGGCGGGTTTATACAAGAATTAGGATCATTCGCGCGCGGTACGCAATAGTCTCGTAGAAGTTTGGGTCTTGCTGCATTGTGAACTCCTTGATCACCATTGTTAATCGGTTCGTTCGGTGGGATATTCATGTTGATCGAATCTGAGTCTTCTTGGCTTTCAGAATTACTTGATGAAGAACTATGATTGGTTCTTATCGGTGATATGGAAGCAAATTGTCCTCTCATACTAGCAATCCTCTCGGATCTTCGTACGGATGATTCGGCCAGCATGCAGTTTCCTAAAAAGAAAAGAAAATCTGAAAATTAAACTAAAAACTAAAAAGAAAAAGAAAATAAAAATAAAAACGAAATTGAAAATAAAAGAAAAATAAAAATGAAGAAAATAAAAAGAAATCTAGGCGTTTCTAATTAATTGGATTCAATGGTCAAAGCAAGGACGTCTTGCGAGGCCTTGCACAATGAACCGTTATTCCCCGGCAACGGCGCCAAAAAGCTTGATCACTCAAAAGAGAGCAATGTTTCTTTTAATATTTATAAACTCGGAAATGCTATCGGTTCGGACTGCAAGCGCACAATCCTATCGAGTAGTATATTCGAGGTCGATCCACAGGGAATATTGGTTCAATGCTTTGAGCGATCGAATCACAATCTTTCGAAAGGCTAGACGAAATCTGAAAATTGAGAGATGTTGTTTTGATCAATGTAAATTGGAAGCAATTAAAAGTAATTAAAATAAAGATAGAGATGAGAATTCCTAGGGTTTCGGCACACCATTGCCACTCAATCCGCTTTGACAATATATTCCTGTTGCGTCTGATTTCCTGTTGTTGTTTAATGAAAGATACCACATAGGTCACTCCGATTTATGTTACGCGAGAATGACAGATCTTTCACCGAGATTCTACATAGGACACTGCGATTTACCTTACGCAAATGTCTGATCTCTCAAATACCCCAAATTACTACATAGATCACTGCGATTTACTTTACGCAAATGATGGAATTTGGTACGTGTTTTGTTGGTCTGGTTTATAGTTTCCCCGCTAAGGTTTTCTTCACATAAACCTAATAGATCTCAACGAGGCTAACTCATACAAATAGTTTCTCTTACCATTAAAGTACTGTCACTACCATTGAAATTAGATGAAGAGATAGTAAATCACAAAAGCATTTTGTTTCAACAACAAGAAATCATAATCAACAGAAATATATATATCAAAACATCAAGAGTAACAAGGTTTACTGCCTAGCCCTAAGAAAAGGAACTTAGCCGCGGAACGGCATGGTTACAAGCACTCCTCTCTTCTCACTTTAATCAAATCTAACCCTAATTACAAAGATAACTAATCATTCTGCCCAGGGGCCTTATATAGGAGTGTAGGGACGTGTAGAGGTTGAGTAGGGGCTAAGGAACTGATCTGGAAACAGCTGTCGGCAGTTATTCCCCAAGAGACGCCTTCAGATACGGGCCGTATCAGGTGATACGGTCCGTATTAGGACCTTGGCAGTTAGGGTTTAAGTGCTTCCAGCGCTATCTTCTGGTCTGTGCTAGGCCTGGTCCGTATTGGTCAATACTGGCTGTAACAGGGACTTAGTCGATGAGCGTCACTGATCCGATTGACCCGATTCTAGCTCCATTTGGTGTAAAATAGTCCCAAAACCTGTTTTCTACAATAAAACATAAAGAAGGGTGACAGTAGCATTTTTCTCTAATAAATTAAACATAAGTGTGAGAAAATATGTAAAACCTAAGCCAAAACCCTACGTAAATCATCATTATTTTGACTCTGATCAGTCATGGGTAAGGGCAGCTTCCAGGGCCCTGAGTAGTCGAGAGATGTTAGAATACATCACTAGTGAAAATAAAAAACTAGAAATCAAAGATCCAAACAAGCTAACTCCCGAAGAAACGACAGCAACAAAATAATGGAGAACAACAAACGACAAAATCATCACCTTACTACTAAACTCCATGGAGCCAGCTGTATCTGACCTCTTTAAGATGGCTGAAACAGCACATGATTTATGAGAAGCGGTAAAATCTATGTATGGTTAGCAAAATAATTTCTCATATATTTATCAACTCATGCAGGAAATTCAATAAGAAAAACAAGGGTCGAGAAGCCATACAGAGTACCTTAGTGCTCTTGAGAAAAAATGAAATGAGCTTCGATCCTATCGGCCAATAACAACAGATCTGGCCACACTCTAAAGGCGAGCTAAAGAGGATGATATTTTTCAGTACCTCGCAGGTCTAAACCCGAGCTATGAAGCCGTAAGATCTCAAATCATGACCACGGTACATCTTCCCTCTTATTCTCAAATTAAAAGTTTAATCCAACAAGAGAAAAGTAGAAGACTTGACATGAATGGTCAACGGAATGTAAGCCATAAGGGACACGAGACCCATGGCTTAGCCGTAAAAAATCCCAATTTTAATTAAAACCCTAGCTTTCAAAATCACCCGAATCAATCGAATGTGAAATGTTACCACTGTAAAAAAGATGGTCACACTCAGGATAGGTGTTAGCATCTTTATCCCCATCTCAAATAAAAAAAAATTCAAAAGCAATGACCAGAATCAAAATTGGGAGAAAAATAGCGAAAAAAACAGAAGTTATGTTACTTCTAATGAAAAGAAAGGGCTTAATAGGCTAGTGGGTTCGTCTAGAAGTGGATTCGGACCCAATAACACAAGCCAAACCTCCATTGGGAGTGGTTTTTTAGCTAATGGATCCAATTACCAGAATTTCGGACCCATTAAGGAGAATTTCAGACCCAATAGCTACTATTTCATACCCAATAACCAAACCGCCAATGGACTCTCCATTTCTGGCGCTGGCAGGTCATCCTGGGGCGGGTCAAAGAGAAATGTAGCTGGCGGGTCATCCTGGAACGGGTCAGACACTATTTTTGGCGCTGACGGGTCATTTTCTAACGGGTCAAGGGCTGAAGATCAAATGCAACAAGTTTTACAGCAGCTTTTTGTGCTGATAAACAACCAAAACACTTCCAGTGCATGTGGTATTGTCTCTAACTAAAAAAAAATTCATCAAATTATTATAGATAGTGGTGCAACAGACCACATGTTTGGTAACAAACAACTACTGTCAAACCTCAACCCGACCAATGGTAATAATTATGTCATGGTTGCAAACGGTAAGAGGGCAAAAATAAATGGCATAGGAGAAATTAATTTATGCAGTAAACAAATTAAAAATGTTTTATATTTGGAAACATTTTCCGTAAACTTAATTTCTGTAAATAAATTAACACAAGAATTAAATTGTAATGCAATATTTTCTTGTAAAAATATTGTATTTCAGGACCGAAAAACCGGCATCAAGATTGGTGAAGGATTTCTTGAAAATGGACACTATCTTTTGAATTCCAAAATAATTTTTTTTGCTTCAGCAAAAGTCGTTAACTCTGACCTTGGGCATAAGAGACTTGGACATCCTTCCGACAAGATTTTAAATAGTATCTTTGATTTTAAAAATTTGAATTGTACTAATTGTGAAATTTGCAAGTTAGCAAAACAAGCAAAGCTTTATTTTTCTCTTTCTACTAGTAAAAGTAAAGTTATTTTTTATTTACTACATTCTGATATATGGGGACCGGACCCAATTGATTAATATAATGGATTCAAATACTTTGTTTTATTTATTGATGATTTTTCAAAAGCAACTTGGTTATATTTACTTAAATCTAAAGATGAAGTGTTTGATTGTTTTTATGAATTTTTATGTATCATAGAAACATAATTTAATGCAAAATTAAAAATTTTTAGATCGGATAATAGAACCGAATTTATAAATAAAAAAATTTCAAGTCTCTTTAAAGAAAAATGTATTATACACCAAATAATTTGTATAAATACTCCTAAACAAAATGGAGTATTGGAAAGAAAAAATAGACACTTATTAGAGATGACATGATCTTTATTATTTCAAAATAATGTTCTTAAAATTTATTGGTCGGATGCCGTACTTTGTGTCACTCATTTAATCAATAGATTACCTAGTGTTATTTTAGAAAACAAAAGTCCATTAGAAATTCTTTACCAATAAAAAATCACTTATGACCATATGAGAGTATTTGGTTGTACAAGTTTCGTACATATCAAAAGAAATGACAAACTTAATTTTGTATCACAAAAAACTATTTTCTTAGGATACTCATCTTACAAAAAGAGTTATAAATGCTATGATTCAATTAATAAAAAAATATATCTTTCTAAAAATGTTACATTCTTTGAAAATGAACCATATTTCAAAGAAAAAGAAGCAATTCATCAAATATATACAAATAATCAAAATAATAATATAGTAATGCCTTACTTAGATGATTTGAATTTTATTCCTAGAAATAATCATCAAGTTGAGAATAATAATAATCAAGAAAATGAGATTATTAATGACACAAACGAAAATGAAATAGTAGAAAATTCAATGGTTAGAAGATCATTTAGAGAACGACAACTATCAACTAGACTTAGAGATTATATGACATATTCGGTACAATATCCAATAGAAATTTTGTTTCATATGACAATATTTCAACTGAATACCACACGTTTCTCACTAATATTGAAAAAAAAATGGAACAAAAAAATTACCAAGAAGCAAGTAAGAGTCCAATTTGGTGTAAGGCTATGAATGAAGAACTAAAAGCCTTAGAACAAAATGAAACTTGGAAAATTGTTCTCCTTCCAAAAAATAAAAAACCGGTTGGTTGTAAATGGGTATATAAAACCAAATATAATAGTGATATAAAGGTATAGACAAGACTTGTAGCTAAATAATTTACTCAAACCTATGGCATAAATTATAATGAAACCTTTGCACCGGTGGCAAAAATGAATACCGTAAGAATTTTATTTTCTATTGCCGCAAACAATGGTTGGGACCTCTACCAAATGGATGTCAATAATGTATTTCTTCAAGGAACACTTGAAGAAGATGTGCATATGACATTACCACCAGGTCATAAATTAGAAACCAATTCTAACTTGGCTTGTAGGCTTAATAAATCAATTTATGAATTGAAGCAATCTCCACGAGCATGGTATGGCAAGCTTAGCTCTTTTTTAATTTCTTATAATTTTAAAATTATTAATACCGATCATTCTTTATTTACTAAATGTGACGGTCTCAATATAATTCTCATTTTAGTATATGTTGATGACATCATAATTACCGGAAATAATTTAGAGCAAATTAAAAAAATTAAAAAACAACTAAAAGAAAAATTTGACATAAAAGATTTATGATACCTTAAATATTTTTTAGGAATAGAGGTTGCCACTTCAGATAAATGACTTTTTTATTTTCCAAAGAAAATATACACTTGATTTGCTAAAAGAAACCGGTTTCTACCCCCAATTGACAACAAATGCAAATTAAATAGTGAAGATGGTGAATATTTAAAAGACATAAATCAATTTCAAAGACTTGTTGAAAAATTGATCTATCTAACGATTATTCGTCCGGATATTTCATTTTCTGTAAGCCAAATTAGTAAGTTCATACACTCACCAAGAACATCACATTTAGAAGCGGTAAATAGAATTTTTAGGTTCTTAAAAAATAATCCCGGTAAGGTATTTGGATAAAAAATAATAATTCTAATGATATATGTGGCTATTCCGATGCAGATTGGACCGAAAGCTTCGATAGAAAATCGACAACCGATTTTTGCACATTTGTAGGCGAAAATCTAGTCACGTGGAAAAGAAAAAAATAAAACATTATAGCACGATCAAGCGCCAAAGCCGAATATCGTACCATGGCCGCAAGTGAACTAACTTAGATCAAACAACTCCTATTAGACATGGAATTTAAAACTCAAGCTCCGATGAAAATGTATTGCAACAACAATTTGGCACGACATGTAGCTTCAAATCCCGTGTTTCATGAGCGAACAAAGCATATAGAAGTGGATTGCCACTTTATTAGAGAAAATGTTCAAGCAAAAGAAATTGAAACACCGTATGTAAAAAGTGAAGATCAGCTCGTGGATATCTTCACTAAAGGCTTGGATCCGGGTCTATTTGAGAAAATTACAAGCAAGCTAGAATTGTATGATATATACATTCCTAGCTTGATGAGGAGTGTTAAAAAGAACGGCTAGTTACAAATTTGAATTGTAACGGCTAGTTGTAGAGAATAGTCTCATGTAATTAATAGACTAGGAGATAGTGGTTAGTGATTGATGGTTAGTGGTTAGTGGTTGTAATTAATAGTACAACTGCTAGTTTTTATTTTCTTTTATAAATAGAGACACTTGTAAAAGCTAAAAATAAGATTGCAATAATAAGATATTTTCTTAATCTTTTCTCTCTTACAAAATTAACGGTCTAACAAATAACTCCCTTAAGAGCTAGCTCCAATTCTGAATCTGTGTAATTTTGTTATTATTCTTCAATAAGCTCTTTAAATGAGTTTAGCTGGCATAGCTTCCAGTAGTGCTGATGGGAAAAAAAACAAGTTTCAGGAGAGTAGATAATTGGAAAAAACAAATAACCATGCAATTGAATAGAACTGCGGACAACGTAACATGAAGCATTCCTTTGCGAGTAAAAACTGCAAGTGCATGCAAATTTATTGATTATATAAGCATTCTAATAATTCATCAAGTGATAACAATTTTCCATGAGAAGCAACAAAGTATCTTAAAATGACGATATGAAATTAACTAGCTTGTAAATATTGATAGAAGAAGACCCATCACTATTGATGCAAAGAGAAGCTTCATGTTTCATAGCTCTCATTCTTTCCCTAATTTCAGCACCTTCATCCTCTTTCATCAACCGTTTGATTGCCTTTTCAATATTCCCTCTCTCTAGTTTTCCCTCTAACCCGATACCAACCTTCCAAATATGCATGATAGATAGGGCATTCCCAATTTGATCGCCAAATTGGGGCCAACAGATCATCGGGACCCCTTCACAGATAGCCTCTAGTGTCGAATTCCAGCCGTTATGTGTCCAGAAGGCGCCAACTGAGGCATGTGCCAAGACCTCTTTTTGTGGGGCCCAACTAACTATTTTCCTATAGGCACTTGTCACCTCGATGAAACCGTCAGGTAAATCAACCTCATTTGTTCCGAGGATTAAACCCGGTCGAACCACCCAAATAAAAGGCTGGCCACTGTTAGCCAAACCCCAAGCACAGTCTCGATAAAATCCTTGTAGTTCATGCGTGCTAGGGTACCAAAATTCACATAAAGCACAGAGCTGACAGCTTGCGTTTCCAACCACTCTAAGCAACTACAATCTTTATCCAGCAAACTGCTACTGGACGGGGGAGTGAACGTATAGAGAGGGCCGATACAATATACTGGAACCGGTATTGCTCTTTGGAACTTCTCTACCTCTGCACTTTCAATGGCATCGAAAGTATTTACAATTACCCCCGAGGATGCTCTTATAGCATCTATAGCATGTTGAAAGAAGTCACGTAACACTTCATTACTGCAATTTCCAGTTTGATCATTGGCATGTTCAATTGTGACTATGTTCAAATTTGAAGTGAAGAAGATAAATTAATTACAATAATGGACATATTGTAGATGGACATGTTGTAGTCTATAGTAGTGTTATTTTTTTGCAGGAAATTTATTTGAGTACCAAGAGCGGAGCCAAATTAACTTTTAAACTATAGAGGTCAAACACACAATGAGAGTTAATCATATAAAATTTTAATGCTAAAAATATGAGTCAATTTTACAATACCCATGACAGTTTACTCTAAATTAATTATATAGTAAATATATATAAATACAAAAAAATTAAAAATAAGGAGGTCAATTCACCCTTATTCATATTGAATGAATCTGCCCCTGTTGAGTACTAACCTTGCACTGGTATGCAGTCTTGTTGTACCGACTGAGGATATGTCATGAACCAATTTAGAGTGGCTGCATTACCGGTCCTAAGTACCAGAGTCAGAACTCGAAACCTATTTGCAAGATGTTGCAAGTTGTACCAGTGTGTGTCTCGGATCAAGCACGCAACGGGCTCTTCATTTTTGTCAGAAAGAGTGCTTGTCAAAGAATCATAAAATAGCTGCTCACAACTATTGTTCCAAGCTATCATTCGAGGCACAGCGTCATCAACCACCGGTCTGAACCGGTTTGTCATTTCTCCATCTTCGACCAGGATGAAGCGGTACAAAGGGTATTTGTTGGAATCGATGGAGTTGTAGGTGGTGTGAAAAATGGTGATGGAGAAGCCGTGAGAATGGAGAATTGCAGCAAGGTCTAGCATGGGATTAATGTGGCCTTGATAAGGCATTGGAAACAGTAGCACTCTTTTTCCCATGACTTCTCTAGTGTGTGATTCTTGAACTGAGAACGGAGGTTGCAAAGCCAAAGAGAGACTACATATATAATCATATATCTTGCTTTGCACATGCTATACATATATACCTAAGAGTAGAACTAGAGTGTTCCTAAGTTCGCCAAGTTTCTTTGTGAACTCAACTCTAAAACCTATCGGATTGACTTCAAACGATGAATTCAGACTTCAAACGATGAATTCAAACTGTTGAAATTCTTCTACCTTATGAGTGATGCGTCTACATATATGTGAATTTTTTTAATTTTAAATCAATTTTGTATCGAGTCAAGTAGTCAAAAGGCGTCTAAAAAATAAATGCATTAAAATTAATTTATAAACTTTATAATTTTGACCACTTGACTTTATGCTAAATTAATTTGAAACTTTAAAATTTTCACATGTAGATGCATCACTCATAAAGTAGAAGAATTTCAATAGTTTGAATTCATCATTTAGAGCCAATCCGATAAATTTTAGATTTGAGTTCACAAAGAGACTTGGTGAACTTAGGAACACCGTAGTTGTACTCTATACTTTAAAAGAAATATTAGCTGTTGTGTCTTGGGACATTCAACT